>VZTI01001298.1:1824859-1869686 GCA_013397865.1 Struthidea cinerea | reverse complement strand
CCGAACTGCACTGTGCACTGCACCGCGCCGCGCACTACACCGCACCCCACACCGCGCCCTAATGCTCCCCGAACTGCACTGTGCACCGCACAGCACCGCACAGCACCGCACCGCACCACACCGCACCCCACACCGCGCCCTAATGCTCCCCGAACTGCACTGTGCACCGCACAGCACCGCACAGCACCGCACCGCGCCCTAATGCTCCCCGAACTGCACTGTGCACCGCACAGCACCCCGGCAGCCGGGAGAACGCGGGACCAGCTTCTCCGGGCGTTCGGTGCCGGGCGCCTGGAAGGCACCTCCGCCGCTCCCTGGGACGGCAGTGACAGCTCGCCAGCCCCTCCAGAGTTCAGGGAGCTTAAGCAGGAATGCGAATCAGGATTCAGATCCCTCCTCTACGGTAGCCAGGGCAAGGCTGGCATCCCACATTCTCCATCGGCCTCTGAGAGAAGTTCTTTGGGTAGGCCCTGACTTGCAGATCATCTAGACTTCCCAAGTTTTTTCACTTCATTAAAAAATGGTGAAACTTTAACTTAAAGACAGAATCAGAGAATCAAGTAGGTTGGAAAAAGACCTTTGAGATCAGCAAGTCAGACTGGAAACCCAGTCTTTTAACCAGTATACACTAGCCTGCTACAGGCTCTGTTCCTTTCCAGCAAGTCTGATGGAATCTCTGGTGCAAGTGAATAAAGCAGAAACTGAGCAGGGGATTAGACTTCTTTTTTTGTAATTTACATTAGAAAGTGAGGTATGTTAGTCATTTGAAACCATTAGTGGATCAGGTCCAAACTAGTTAAAATGTCAATGGGTAATGAAGTATTTTTCATAACAGTATCTCCCTGTGGCTATTACCATAAGAGCTGATTTTCACGCACTTGTAGCAAATTTGGGACTAACAAAGACATCCCATCAATCATCGTTGATTATGTAATTTTTCTTACATGAAAAATTCCATGAACTTTCCCTAATTTTGAACACTTCTTCTCTAAACTTAGAATATTTCTTTGCCTACTTGCTTAAGTACCAGCTACTGCTATGTTCACCAAAACCCATGGAGTGATGACTTACCTGCTCTGTGATCCAATAGTTTTGCAAATAAATCAGATGCTTTCACATACATACATCCCACAGTCAAAAACTCCTAAACTCTTGGTTGTGCTTTACATATTTCTTGTCATTTTTCTCTCATGTATCCACAAAGTTTCCACTGGTACATTTCCTTGCTTATTTCAGAATCCTAATCTTCCCAGGGATCTTGAACATACTCAGCTGACATGAAAGTGAAACTTGTCATTAGCATTACTGTGAGTAGGAATAAATGGTAATATTTCTGTTCTTCTCTAGGGACAGAGAACATCCAACTTTAGTATTATTTATGGATTTCATTTACATGAATTTCTTTCCCTTCTACCGAAATGCAACTTGATACACTGAGACAACAGCTACTTTATCCTTTAGATGTATCCACCACATCCACTATCTGACTTTACTCTGAAGAAAACACAGCGAGGCTGAGTTAGAGAGCCAAGCACAAGAACAGGAGGATGAGTAAAGGCTGGTTCCCTATGCCATCACCATGGTAGCTCTGGCTCCCACACTCTTGCAGGGGTAACTCAACCAGGCGAGAGCCAACAGGCCACGGGCAGTCTCAAGTCACACACAGAGGAAACAGACTGGCTGGTTAGATGCCACCATGTTCATGGCAACTGAAAGTGATTTCTACCCTGAGGGCTGTACCTTGACCTCTCTCCTGCCTTTGGGTACATGTTCCCATTCTGCTCCAAAGCCACCAGACTGCATGTAAAGCTGTTTAAGGCTTCTGATCTAGCTGAGAACCCCACCTGCATTTTCACTGGGATGCGAACTTAGGAGGAAGAAAACTCACTTAGCGCTTTTGCCAAGGTAAGTAAGGGTATGAACCTATGGTAAGGGGCAAGGCAGAGAAAGGCAGGGCACGCAGACGGTTTGCTTTAGATGCCATGAAGTCGCCAAAAGAGTTTTGCATTCCCTTTTCTAGGTACAGCAATACACTGGGGGTCTGGGGCTTTTTTGTTTGGTTTTTAATCCAGCTGCTGATTTTCAAGAAGAGAAGAAGGTGGTTTAGTTGATTGGTAGCAATTGTTCAGCGATTGGATTTTATGATCTCGGAGGTCTTTTGCAACCATAATGATTCTATGATTCTAAACATTTAATTATATTTGGATTTTTGAATAACTACTGTCACTGGACAAAGCGGTAGAAATTCTTAGTAGAAAGAGAAAGCATGTTCATATTAAATACAATCTCCCGAGAAAATGAAGCTAAAGAGATGTCAAAACTAACACTTTTGTTATTATTAACAATTTTTTTTTTTTTTTTTGCAACGTCTCATTCAACCCCAAAGAAGTCTGGTCTATTTTCTAGACTTCTTTTTTTTTTCGTGAAAGCAGAGAACTTTATCCACAAATCTGACACTGGTCTTTTCTCAAGCTTCCCTGTACACTCAGTTGGACCTGGGTTCCCTTCATTCTTCCAAGTAATTCCAACAATGGTTGGAACCCTTACTTCATATCGTCTTAGAAGAATGTCCTTAGCACATGGGTCAGGTATAGCTCCTCATATCTCTTGTGAGATGGCTCACCTTCATCTAACTTCCAACTTCTCCTACGAGCAGGGAAAGTAGTCTGGGCACTTCTCCATAGGGTAGGGCTTTATTCTACCCTACAGTTGTCATTTACGAAAAATTGATTACTCTGTCTCAGAGCTGCTCACACACATTAAAAAACTACTCAAAACAGTAAAGCAGCAACAATGAAAGAACTCTGTCAACTACAGTTTTAAGTATATGTATAATTTATTATTCAACAAAAGCATTCTACCTGATGACTTATAAATATCTACTCTTAGTTGTTGAAGTCCTCACAGTATTCTCTAGTTGTGGACAAATTAGCAACATCTTACTTTTTGTACCGTTTGTCAGTTTTGGCTTATATTACTATGAATTCCAAAGAGCTTCTCTATTCCCAGGAAATATATCAAAAACTGAATCTTAACCAAGATAAAAGCTATAACAGCATTCACTTAAAAAGTAAACTATTCCCAAATATTTACCAGACAAATAGTCTTTGAGTCCACATTCATAATACTTTTAGAATACATGCAGAAGATGCCAGACTGACATTTCCACAAGCAAAAAGTGTATTCCAGTACATTGTCTCAATACTGCTAAAATTAATTCAAGCAATGCTTCAAATATTTGCAGATTAACATTCTTAATCTGTGCACACTGGACACTTTTGGCAAGCAGAGTTATGTATGCTTTCCCACACTGCATCACCAGAATCTAACTATGTTAATTCAATGCATGGCCTCAAAAAATATGGAAAACAGTTTAATACTCCAGAGAAACTAAAGAGGTCTTTTAAGAGGCATGTATTTCTGTGGCACAACATATTGAGCTGGGAGGTGAAATACCACGAAAGTACCACACCTTTCATTATGGACAGATAAAATGGGCAGACCCCATTTTGGTAAGATCTTACATGGAAATCACAAGAGGAAAACAGTGAAGAATAAATCACAGGCTTGATGTAGGAATAGCAGAGTGGCTGTGTGTTGGTGTTCAGTATGGTGCAACTCATACTGAATTTGCAGAGGTTGATTTTTCAGGCACTACAGGCCAACTTCTTCAAAGCACTTCAAATCGCACACAATTTTCAACAAAAAATTGTAACACCACACTGGATGGAACCATCAGACAAAAGTCAGACATGTTCATATGCTGTCATTTGGTCTACAGAGTTAATAACTACTACAAGAATATCTTTTTAAACTGGAAGGTATTTTTAATTTTTAAGCCTTTTGAAATTGTTGACACACAATAAGGGAAACAAAAATTTATTATTTCATTCAGAAGCACATGATTCTGTGATAACCCATTTCTATCTATACTGATGCATCAAAACCAATATAAACTTTCAGACCTACTGAAGTGTCATTTTGGTCTGCCTTTCTACATGATCTATCAAAGTACTGACTGAAAGCTTGCTGACTAAGTTTATGTCAAATAAAGTCCTGAAGGATCTAGAATCTGAACAGAGGAAGTTCAGACTTTGGCCTTGATTACCTAAGAAAATGATACTACTCATTTTTCTAAAAGATTCCTTAAAACTGTGAAAGCCCTCTGCTAGTAACCCTCATAATATCAAGATTTGTGATGTGTTTCGACAGTTTGGACACAGCTTAATCAGAAACAATAATTGCCCTGGCAGATAGAGTATCTGCATTAAGAAAAAAAAAAAAAAAGAGAGACACTTTTAAGAAATATTGAAGCTAATGGAAAAATCAGCAGGTACCAAATGTAGGGTACATTTTTTCACTTTACACTTGATAAAATATATTTGGTTCTTTGGAAGTTGCAGTAGAAAATAGTTTTCTTAAAACTTCAGGGTTTGTTTGCTTTCAGTCTAGAATAAGTATGAGGGGAGTAAAGAGCCTGAAATTCCAAGTCTGACAAGCTTGCAAGGTTTATGTTTCCAAAGATAGCTTTAACTTCTTCCTCTTCATACTGTCATGTAATAATCCCAGAACAATGGAATTATTGAGGTTAAAAGGGCAAAAATCCAAGACCGATACCTTCTGTGACTCAATAAAAGGCACATGCTGGCAATCTTAAACAGTTGAGCAACAAAGATTATTGAACTACCTAGAGCATAACAAAAAGTGCTTAATTATTTACAACTGCTTAAAAGAGAAAGATTGAGTTCCTGACAGAGCCCTGAAACTGGAATTGTCTTTACTGGAATGTTATTGCAAAGATCATGCAGTATAAACTCTACCATGCGAATCCAGGCAGCACAATGGATCCTTAACCCATTTCTTTTTGAAAGAGTGCTTAGTTTGGTGTATGCTACTCTTGCCTAAAACAACTCCATATGGGTCCAAATATCTTCTGAACTTAATGGAAAAAGTTGGAAGCAAAGCACTGTTATTCCAGTTAAAAAAGAACTGTAAGATTTGGTCATTTTTTCTAGTCTTGAAATAGTCTAAAATTGCCTCTGCAATTGCTTCTTCAATAAGGAAGTTGCCTTAATATTCAGAATTTAAAAAGAAAAATAAAAATATTTTTTAAAAATTAAAAAAAAAAAGGTGGGATGTTCATTCCCCCTAAAGATATCCAAGAATTTTGAGCTCACTATGTGGGTAAAGGGGCAGACAGGGCTCCACACAAAGAGAAAGGGCTGGGCAGCATACAGTCCCGTTTTCCATGCAGTTCTCTCAGCATTCTCAGCCCACGTCCATCCCATTTCCAATGGCCATGCTGAGATCCAGGTTAGTAGGTTAAAACCCTGTGTTTAGTCAGGCTTCAGAAAACCAATAACCTTTTCAAGTACAAAAGAACAAGGATTGGGTCACTGACTGACATTTTCATAAATTATTTTCTCCCAGCCAAAATGAGAAGTGATGTCTTTTTTTTTTTTTAACGGCAGCTGTCAGCAGAATATCATGAGTTACTGAGTTTAATCAAAAACCTTTCACAGTGGACACAATGAAAAATTTATATGAGGTTAAAAGTTTCTCATCATGAGATCTTGAAGCTACTTGTACTAAGCCAAACACGTATAGCTGTATTTTAAATAGTTAAGGTTTTTGAGGCTAAAAGCAAGACATCTTGAAATTGTGTAGATTTATGTCAAGCTGTGATTTGCACAAGAGTCAGCAGGAGAAATCCACCATTACACAGCTATAGAAGATAATGGTCTTTTTTTCCCCTTTATTTACAAAATACCCTGTGACTTTTCTGCAAGAAAAAAGCTTATATTACAGGATAAGAATCATGTTAGACAGGGTAAGAATCATGTTAGACAACCACAGCACAGTGGTGTTATCAGCAACAAAGCAGGCATCAGTCTTGAAGCTGTCCACAGAGCCGGTTGACAAAAAAGGAATCCTTGAGATATAAAAATTCCGATGACACTTTTTAATAAAAATTGCTAAACTGCCAGAACATATAGTGTGATCATCAAGACCAGCCCGCCACTGTTGCAAGTAAACCTGCAGAGCAATTAAATCCTACACACCTCTAGGTGATGCAGACCAAAAAATACTTCCCAGGGCTCTAGGCAAATTAAGGCTTATTGTAAAATACTGGCTATCACTGATAACACTGCAAAAATAAGGGAACAAGGAATACAAGGGTATATAAAGCAACTCAGGTCCCTAACTTTTGCCTTATTTACTAAAAAACCAAAACTTTACATACCGATATAATAACTGATATGAAAAGGAATAAAAAGTTGGTCAACCAAAGGTAGAGGTGCCTTGCAAAGACTTAAAAAACTGGTGATGAAGTTCATGTTCCACTGCGTTCTGCCCCTGAACTTGTGCCACTATCTCCCACGCCTGGTAAGAGACCTACCTGGATGATCATTCTGAGATGAGTTTTCTGAGTTTGCTCTGCTAAAGCTATTTTACTTGAACACAGTCAAGCTCCCAGTCATGAGCTGCTTCGTGGAACCCAAGTTGCAATCCTTTATTTGAACTCTATCTTTCAAATGAAGGGCAACGTGGTATTTGGTTTTGTTTCTTTGTTTTTCTTTTCTGAAAGGAAAGGTATTATTTGACAGAAGAAAAACAAACAAACAAAACCAACCAACAAAACCAAACAAACCACACTCATCAGGTGTCTCAGTTTCTTCCCACAGAAGAATGGGAGAATGGATAATCTCAGTTTTCTTTGGCATGAGATTAGAGAGACATGGTAATAATGGGTTTTGAGAGAAAATGAGAAAAAATGAACAAATTTAACAGCACTGAGCACTGAAATGACAGACTCAAAAAGTTCTGAAGAGTTATCAGAGAAAGCATTTTCAGATTAGACTATAGAATCTAAAAGGCTCTTCTGAAAGTTTATTTTCCTACCCAGGAGTTTCTATAATTAGCTAGCTACAATTAGGACTATTAAATGGGCCAATGCCAGCACAATACTTTTACAGCAGAGTTTAAAAAGCCAAATATACATAAAAACTGTTATAACTAACAAACTGGGTTTATTACTTAAGAAATGGAAAATATTTGCAGTTTTATTCCTAACTGCATTTATCACAGAAATTAAAAACAGGAATTTAATACTCTGGCCTTACATAGACATCTCCCTTGCTGGCTAACAAAAACTTAATTTACACTTCCCTGGGCCTGTGTGAAAGGAAAAATACGATCTGATCATGCACACTAATGGGTTATAAATTAGTATAACCATTGAGGGAAATAACCTTCTGTGGGTCTAATTGTAGACAGCACAATGAAAAAAGAGTGGACAACACAAGGTGTAGGTTATGAGATAGAAACTAATAATTAAAATATTTAATTATATTGTACAGAAATGATTTCTCATCAAATATTTGTTTCAGTCTCATTCATCTTTTCTCAGAACAATAACACAGGAGTTAGAGAACTCCTATGACGAAATTATGTATTTGAAATAATACACAGGAAAGACAAACTATATCAAGGACTTCTGTATACACTTTTGCATAATACATAAGTAAATGGAAATGCTGTTTTATTTGATGCATAGTTAAGCTACGAAAGTCAATGACCTACGGCTGTGTTAAGCTTATAAGGCCTCAGGACACAGACATGTACATAGGAAGGGAAATATTTAATGCATTTACAAGAATTATTTATCAAAATCTGAAATGGCTTTTTCTCAAGACAATCTCTACTTCTGTGAATTTAGGAGGCAATATCTGGTATATGCAGTTTATCATGAAATATCTCTATTGCTTTACTTTTTTCACTGTCATATCCTGTACAGGATCCTGGCAACCACAGCAGATGGGTCTGCCATATACATTTGGCAGCAGGAAACTAAAGACATTTTTATTGGCACAAATAAAGACAATTTCATTCTGATAAATATAATACGGCTTTAGACTCTTCTTTTAGAGCTGGAAAACAAGGAAGAACATCTGAGCACTAGCAGGAAAACTAGATAATATGAACATTTATGCATCTATTTGCTGTAAAATACTTTCATCTTGGAATTCATAAATAAGAGATATCTTCAGTATATTTACTTTGTAAGTTGTTTTCCCTATTATTGTAGTGCTACCTAAGGTCAGCTAAATCAGGATTCTAGTCTCTCTCCTCAAACTGCTTTCATTTTGAAGGTAAGATACAACAAAAAAGTGAGACGAACTTTCAGATTGTGAGAAAACCTGTAAAAGAAGCACCAGTAGCATGCACATTAAAGGCTTCTCTTTAAGCTCATCCTTTACTCAACCTCAGCTACCTTTCTGCTTCTCTCAGTCAAGCAGACAAAGCATACTTTTGAAAGAGCAGGTTCACCCAGTTATACCTGGGTGGGAAGAAGGTGGCCAGGGGTGCATAAGTGGAGAGAAGTCAGAAAGAGAAGTAGACGCTTATGATTTTTAGAAAGAAGTAGTTAAACAGAGGTGTGGTGAGATTTCTAACTCCCTTCCTTAAGAGATGATTAAGAACACGAATAGAAAGACTAAAGCTAGAAAAAAAAGTTAAAGGTTGTGTTTCCTGAATTCTAGATGCTAAGCTGAGAGTAGAAACACCAAACACTAGAAGAAAGGGAGTAACAGAAATAATTAAATTTTATTCTTCAATTATTAAGCCAGGAAAGGAAATGAGAAGAGAATTTCTAAACAGATACCACGCTGAAAAATGCAGATATAATCACTGGTATGGTTGGCACACCTCATTTTATGCATGTATTGATGAAAAAAAACCCTATAAATAGTAAAAAAATCCCTAACACCAAAATGGAAAACAAGATGTCTGTCTTGAGATATGTCATAGAAATTCTGAACAGTGAGCATATGAGGAGGCAGCTTTCCTAAGCAATGAGACATTTCTTTACCATTCTGGCACCTTCTCATCTAACTACAAATGTGTTTATTCTACTACAAATGCCTGGGGAAAAGCTCCCTCTCAATAAAGAGACTAGAACACCAAGTTCCTACACCCAGTCTAGCACATCCTCTATATCCAATGAACTTGAGTTGGTAGCTTGTCACAAATAGTCTGCTTGGGCAGACAGGAACAGCAAACAAATTCCATTGCAAAAAGGCAGCCTTTTGAAAAGGAAGCACAGAAAAAATAAACTACACCTATCCAGACATAGCTGACCTCCAGCAACAACCTTGTTAATATCAGAATAAAAGATGATCTATAGAACACTGAAGAAGGAATACCCTCAATATAACAGAGCTCATGAGAAGGGAGTGCTAAAATTTTCTGTGTAGGTATATCAGTTGTACACACATAGAGACCAACTCATTTTCACTTTGGATATTCCCCAGCAACATATTCATGAGAAATTAAATTAAAACATTGCTGCATCAACAAGAGAGCAACTACTTGGTGATATTTCCCTGCCCGATCCGTTATTTTCAGGTACTGAGTTTCTATTAAAAAAAAAATCTCCTTTGCGTTTTTCTAGGAGGTTGGCATTTTTTTTTAATCATTCAGCCTAACCCAAGCCAGGATCCACACCCGTTGGAGGCTTGCAAAACCCAGAATGCTTCAGATATCATTTATCTAAAAAGAGCCCTTAGATCTCACTTCCTGCAATTTTTTATATATACATATATGCATCTTTTTTTCTTTTTTTCTTCTTCTTTTTTTTTTTTTTTTGGTGCTAAAAGAATGAAGGCAGAGAAAGGTAAACAGTAGCCCAAGCAAACCAAGTGGGATGTTTCCTAGGTTTCTGCTGCAACTCAGTAACAGAGAAAGCATGTGATCCAAACACAGCCTGATCAATCAAAAATCTTTTTCCCTTTTAATCATCTCTGGATCCATTAGATGTACTACTCCCACATGCTTATGATTAAATTTATTTTCAAACAGCAGTTTCGATGCCGTTAACTGAATGCTACATTACCAAATGCCTTTCCTTATACTTAATCCACTGTTCTCATTATACTTCTGTCATTGCTGTTTTGATCATTAACTGTATCACCAGAAGTGGATTAATAATTACTCATTGCTTCTAGAAGCCTTAGTAAGAAATTCTTGCTGATTTCCCAGGTTTTCTGGAAAAAAAAAATTCTTTTTTATACCATTACCTGTGAAAAACTTTTAACACTATTTCAAGAGTAGCTACAGTTTTTAACATTCTCCTAAAAGTATTGCAACAAGTACAGCAGTGAGAGTAACAGTTCAATAGAGCAATTGGATGTTCATAACACAATCATTACAAGAATCCATCTGTAATGAAAAGCAGTCCTTCCCAGGAGTCCTCCCAAACTACAGTGTAATGAATCACATGCTACTACGGTTTTGCAGAAAAACTCCACAAAACAAGATCTGTATTTATCATCTTATGCCCAAATTTAACACAGTTCCTCAGCACCTGCTGGTAATATATTAGACACGTTCCCAGGTTGTGAACTTTTTCTTCCATGACTCTAAATTTCAGAGACATCTAGACAAAAAGAATTTGTATAGGAATTAAGACTATGTGCCTCTGCATGAAAAAGGCCATTCACTTTAGCAAGACAAGGCAGAAGACTTCCTGTTGGCAGTATTCAAATAAACTAAGTTATGTCAGCAAAAACTACCATCAAGAAAATTTTCCTTGATCGAAAAAGATTGTTTATTGCTTTTTCTCAAATAAAAATGAAAAGTCTGAAATTAGACAGTATGGGTACTAGAACCAAGCATTCCCACTAGAAACCATCTAGGAACTATTATTTCAGAGGAATCCAGCCCTTCAAGCACACCGTGCCCCGTCAATCGTAAATGCCTTGCTCTTACCCCAACACTGTATTCACTGCACCACCTTCTGTCTCACAGATCTGGAGAACAGATGAAAGCAAAATATCTTGGTACCAGCTCAGGAAAGTGCTTCTGACAGATCTAAAGAGGCGTGCAAGAAGTGGAGTTGTAATGAGTTATTGTGTGAATACATTCTCAATACCTATTCGTATGCATTCTGGTCCCCAAGTTATCTGGGGCTCTGGCCAGTTAATTGCCAGTTAATAGCCACAACATGACATGACGTGACTCTCTGCTGTTGACTGTGATACTCTTCCACACAGTGACTCACAGCTTTGTAACCTCAAAGCTGTAACATTAGAACGTGTTGCAAAATGATCAGCGGTGCCATGGGCAGGTAAAACAAAAGACTATTTTGCTAATGCATACAAATAAAGAGGCCAGAATAACAAGTAGATGTTAAACAGAAGTCGTATTTACATACCAAAAGTAGAAACAAGGCAAGCAGGAGAAAAAAGATAAATAATTCTAAATTATTTGAAAGCATAGACAACCTTAACATTGCTTCCAAATGTAATGAAGAAATCTAATTCCTTTTTTCCAGGCTAATGCTCTTGAAGCTAAAATATGCTTAAATAGTCACATTAATTCCTTAAAAAAGTAGTTTCTTTCAACAAACACTGCTGTCTACAGATTTATTTGTAAACACTCATGCTATACTGTTCAGGTAATGTAGATGAGACTTAGATGATGTTTGTCCTATTTAACACTTCTGTGAAACATGTATTCTTGATATAGAACATCAAATATACATAGAAAAAATTACAAACCTTAACTTAAACTGATCAAAAAGAGTCCTGAAAAGAGTCAAGGCTTATGGAAAAATAGAACTTTCCCATACTGGCCACCTAAATTTATACACAACGAGTAATTTCAAGTGTTAGTTTCAGCACTAGCCAATTTTTGCTACGAAGGAATTATTAGCCCAAGAACATAACAAGTCCAATGATGTATTTTCTTTCTTGATGTGTCTTCCCCTATCTCTGAACAGGTACATCGATGGTTTTAAGACCACTGTTCAAAAGAACACATATTTAAGAACATGCGACAGACTAAGAGACATAACATGCTCCACTGCTTTTTTTTAAAAACATCTGGCAGGTTAAAAAAGCAGCAGAAATATCACGAGCTGTTCTAGATAAAGGAGTGTAACATACTGCAGTGTTTCTTATGACTGAAGATGAGAAAACAGTACAATCACATAACAAAGATTGAAACTAATTCTCAGAACTGGACTTCTTAACTACTGGAGTGCCAGCTACTGCCATCTCAATGGCTGACAACCAAATTTCCACTGACTTCAGATTGTGGCATTTTTTGTACTAGGGGCTAATGAAATACTGTTGTAGTATTTCATTAGACAAAGCTACATCACACAACCTATATGCCTCATGCACTAAAATTAGTGGCAAGCAGGCCTAAAACCAAATTATCTTATTAAGAAGTAAGCAAATGTGTTGTCATTTCCTAGCCCGGTACAATACACTTCAGGAGAAATCTAGGTGACTTATGAGATTCTTAGCTACTACTTTTTTAAAAACCCAGTGCACTTAATTTAGTGTCTTAGAATTCCACAGTTGTTTTAATTTGAAGATCTCAAGTTGCTTTGCAAAAGTTACCAGATTAGGTAAAGTACGCACAAGCACTATGGTGTGTTTAAATAATATTTAAATAACAAATATTATTTCTAGGTGAGTACATAAATCCTAACAGCAATATGCATCCATAACTGGTACTTGATGCTTTTGAGTCACCCCAGATTAGAATGCTTGTGTCTTCGACCACAACAGTACTAAAAGCATATAACACTACAACTTCACTACGAACTACATCTATTTTCTAAAAAATGCTGTTGTGGAATAATAGAAACAACGTCTTTCATTATATTTAACCACCATGCAAACAGCTTTCTGTGAACATTTAAAGCTCTACAAGCATTTGAAATAGAAAATAATTGTCTACTGTGACAGTCTCACTTTCTATTTCCTTCTCCAGATTGCCATTATATTCCTATCATCATAATCTAGTGAACATTTTTTTAAAATGTTTTTTCAATATTGTACTTCTTTTCATGCTGGTTCCTGTAAAAGACTCAGTACGTAAAGGCCTTCTCAGCTCAGTATAAACACAACTTTGTAAAACATAAAAATTCCATTTTTAGTGTATTGATTAGCCAAAGCAAAGCCTAGAGAGGACTGTTGCATTTTTAATGGTATTTTGTTAGTTACTGATGCAACAGAGGGCTCAAGGAAAAAGCAACGACTTGTTAAAAAATGGAGAAAGTCTCAAAAGGTCTTTCAAACAGCCAGCACTGAGCTGCACAGTTTTCCTTGTCCACTGGCCTCTTCCTGAGAAAGGGAACTTCCAGTGCCCTCAGCTTGGTAGAAATCAAACGTTTACCTCTGTGATGAGTGCAAAGAGTAACTTACTTTCCTTCCCTACCCTGTCTTTTTTCCCCTTTGGATAAATCTTTGAGAAAGCTTAACAGGTATTCTATCATTAACACAGCTTTCTTTCCTGATGTGATACTTTCAGCTCCTGGTAAAACTAAGCAAGATCAACTGTAGAGGCAGCAAAATCTCCCGTCCAAAGGAGGAAGTGGAAAAGTGTGCCTTGTTCTTCAGAGCTGGAATGGAAAGGATAGTTAAAAGTAGGAAGAAACAGGGAAGCAGACTAGGTAAAAACAAGGTGAAAGAGTGGTGTATTTGTATCTCTGCTGAAGTCTTCTGATTTACTTTTACTATTGGCATATAGAGTGTTTGACTTTGAAAAATTCCAAGCCTAGTAAGAACTAGAATATAAACACTTCTAAAACCTGTATAGTAAATATGTGAATATTGCAAAGAAAAAATTCAAAGAACAAGCACACCGAATTCCTTTTTTTTTCTCCACAGCATTATGATAGAGCCTTTAATTGTGTTGTCACCTCATCTAAACCTGTCCATCCCAGACCAGACAACAGAAATCAAGTAAGTCTAACAAACAGAAAACCAAACTGAACAAAAACAAAAAAAGATGCTAGCTAGAACCATTAATTACCCAAGGACTCTCCTAAATTCAAAATCAAAAGTTAGATATCCTGACAGCCAGATGAAATTTTCATGTACCAGGAAAATCTTATTTAAAGCACGCTGTCTTTTGTCTGTTCTTCTAGATGCTGACAGTAACAAGAATGCCATCAGTGTCACTGCTGCAAGTTAATTCTATTGCATCATGAATTATTTAAGTAGATATACTAGCAAATTATGAAGCAGGTTGGTGGGAGTATTTGCCTGTTACAAAATCCTGTCTACTTGAAATGACCAGTCAGAGCTTGCTGCCAAAGGAGAATGTGGAGGTTTTGCAGAAAGTTAGCCAAGAGGTTAATTGGAGGTTTGTTACAATTGACTGATGTGGACAAGGAAATCTATGATCATGGATCATTAATGCAAGTCATATGGTCCATTTTTCCCCCATATACATTTGGATTTCAGATACATTCCATGATGAGTTTGGATGATCTGGTAAAAGAAATGGGTATTTCAAGGAGAAACATAGAAAAGAACTATATGAGACAGAGGCAAATTTGTTTATTGCAGAGCCTCATAGGCAATCGGGATTCCACAACTTTAGTGCAAGCTAAGTTTTGTAGGAAAGCATTAGGAGAAAGAAATCTGGATCAAACAGCTGATGGCAGCTTATACAGCTGCATTAACAAAGAAGGAGCTACCTTAAATAACCTGGACAGTCCTGGTATATAGGATGATTAGGACTCAGGGCATTTTACAGTATCAAAGTAGGTAAGAACTGCTGAGTATTTTACTACACAAATTAGACAGAAGGTATATTTTTTTTAATGTACTAGTGCCTGTTGATTTCACTCACTGAAACTAATGAGGTTTTTGTAACAAGAGAACTGTTTTTTCTATGGCAACAGCAACTTGAATGGAGTTGTATCAGTGGTTAGAGACTAGGGGAGAAAAACTGCAGATACATATACAGGATGCTATGTAGAAACCTGATTCTATATGAGCACATAGGAAGCTGGACAATGGCCATTTAAATATTAGTGATTTACTAGAGGGAAGGAACCTTTTACTGTAAGCTCAATAATCAGTGCTTTAGAATCATAGAATTGTTACAGTTGGGAAAGATCACTGAATCCAACCATGTTTACCACCATGTTTACCACTAAACCATATTCCCAAATACCACATCCACATGCCTTTTGAACACCACAGAGACGGTGTTTCTACCACTCACCTGGGCAGCCTGTTCCAAAGCTTGTCCACCCTTTCAGTGAAGAAATTTTTCCTAATATCTAATCTAAAGCTTCCCTGGTGCAACTTGAGGCCATTTCCTCTTATTCTATCACTTGTTACCTGGGAGAGGAGATTGAACCCCACCTCGCTACAACCTCCTGTCAAACAGTTGTAGAGTGCAATACGGTCTCCCCTGAGCCTCTTTTTTTCCAGGCTAAGCAACCACAGATCCCTCAGCCACTCCTTGTAAGACTTCTGCCCCAGATCCTTCACCAGCTTTGATGCCCTTCTCTGGATATGCTCCAGCACCTCAGTGTCTTTCTTGTAGTGAGGGGCCAAAACTAAACACAGGATTTGTAGCCTCACCAGTCCCAAGTACAAAGGGACAATCAGGGCCCTAGTCCTGCTGGTGACATTATTTCTGATCCAAGCCAGGATGCCACTGGCCTTCTCGGCCACGTGGGCAAACTGCTTGGTCATGTTCAGTCTGCTGGTCAACCAAAGACAGTCAGGGTATCCCCAGTGCATACCTGCTCCCACATGGTCAATAAGGAAGTTTCCTGTTACTTGGACCAGCTGTGACAGAATAACTCAAATTATCATAAAAGTCTCTTCCACAGGTAGACACTTCTGCACATAAGTTTGGAGAGTAGCATAAGAATGCAACTCTAGACAGCTAGACAGCTAAGACAGCTAGAAAACAGTACAACATCTTTGAATGGTTTTCCCACACAGTATGTTCTCATGATTCAGCTGTTGGCATTTGTAACAATTCTAGTTCATTCCACTGGGGATGTGGATGGTATCACAATTACTCTTGAAGAGAAGACCTTAAAGCAGATGTAAAGGAGATACTTACTTTGCTGGAAGAGACGAATGAGATAAAAAGAATCAGTAGCAAAGTCCAGTTAGCACATCCTAGGAATTCAGTGAGGGGCTGAACAGTTCCTCTCAGAAAAGAAACTGAGATTTTAGGAGCTCTGAATTACTAGTATTACTTTGGAGAGCCAGAATCATAGACCATAATATAAAATACCATCCTGACATAACAAACTCAAACAAAACAAGTCCAGGAAGACAATATATGTGTGGGAGTTGACACAATGCCCAGAGACTACTGGAAAGCAGCCCCAGCAGTTGTAAAAGTAAGAGATAACCAAAGACTTAATATCCTGTGCTAAACCTCTGATAGCAAGGCCATTCAGTATGCAGAAGTGACAGTTAGACTGTATGCTTTGCTAACAAAAGAGAAGAAAGAGAATAAAACAATACAAACCACCAAACACGATAAAGCAAAACCAGGTTTTGATTTAAAACCAGTCCCTTTTCCAAGAAGCTATATTCTTTTTGAATTGGCCAAAGCAAAATAAGAATGTGGCAACCAATAAAAATATTACATATATGAATATACTGAAATATGTGGATAACCTTCAATCTTGATAAAAGTGGTAAGATGAAGCGATATATCAGAATAGAAGGCAAATGGTGTAGAAAGCTCAAAGCAGCACTTGATCATTATAAACTGCCATTAGAAAATTCAAACATTTGAGTTTCTAAGAGACAGGCAATACTATTAGAAGTGGTTGCCCGAGTACCAGCAGAGAGTCAACAGGCTGAAACAAGAAGGTACTTAGCATGATAACAAAGTGGGAGTACTGCCAGTTAAGAAAGATTAAGGGGATGAAATAGCGTAGAGCAGAGTAGAGATAGTGGAGGAATGAGGAATTTTTAATAGAGAGGTTGCGTCTAGTAATACCAGAAATCGTTCTGACATGGACTTGCTACACAGACCAAAGTTTCTAGATTATATGGAAAGAAGCTAAAAATCTGCCTGAATGACACTGAAATAAAAGAAAATATCTTCAACATCCTAATTTTTGTTCTAGTTTTTTTTATACATTACTGTGATAATAAGAGATATTTTCACAACAGGATTCAGGTTTACATCATGTCCATGAATTCCCCACCTAGTATGGGGAATTTTGACAATGGTTTAAGGCTTTTACCAGAAAACAAATTTTAAGAACAGAAAACCAGTTGGTATGCAATTTATACTCATGTGCTTGGCAGCAGATTGAAAGTTTTACATCATGTCCCGTTCAGATAGATTTGGTAAAGTGGACAGGAGGAACACAGCTGTAAAAATGAATTATAAGCAAAACAGATAAAATGAAATGCTTTCCATCTTTGGTAAGTCCATTAGAATGATGACTGAAATAATTATGAATAACTTAATTTGCTGCAGTGCAGCAGCTCATAACAAAATTTCAGGATGGCAAAACTAAAACTGATTTAACACAAAGGGTGATTTCAGATCACAGAAAGAACACAGACCACTTAAGTGCTTTTTAGAAAATAAGTATCCATCTTTATACTTGAAATACCTCAAAAATATATTTACAAGTCAGCTGAAAATTCATCCAGGACAATATAAACTATTTTGTTTCCCATTTGTTTCATGAATGTGACCCGTTAAATTGCAATCACTTTTGCTACTTTATGGGACTTTTTTCAAATTATGCAAATTCCTTCATGTTCTGCTCTTAACCGAGGTACTGGTACAACTGTTAGTTCACCATCTCCCAGTTGAACATTTACTGGTAATTTGTCAATTCTGTAGACCCAGAGCTACTAAGCCTCTCTGGGAATGAGGATCTCTTACAATTACTAAGTCTTTTCTTTCTTGAGTAGCCGTTGTTTGCACAAGGTCTTCTTTCTTCCCCTGCACAAATAAATTAGGAGAACATGAAAGGAATGAGTTCAAGGTTTTATCATCATCCCATAGTGGGGCTGAGTTTTGTCAGAGTAATATCTAGCTAACATTAAAATAAAGAATCGCTGAGCTTTTATTCTAAACAGTGTCACCACAGATTGTATAAGAATACTGAAAGTATAGACTCAAACCAGTAGCTGTGATAGAGAACTATCACAGAATGTAGAACTCCACCAAAATGTTATTGCCACTGAACCTCTAAAGTATTGGCTGCTGTGTTGTTAGTACTATGTTATTGAGTTGAATTAAGCTTTAGAGTCACTCCCTTTAAACATTTACCAATTCTGATTCTCCTCCCAAGAACTTTAGCAACGTCAATATCCTAACATATTTGCTGACTCAGCCTTTTGGTCTGAAACACACAAAACTGAACCAGTTAAAATACTCTGCAATATTCTGGCAACGACATCTGAATAAAAATTCTTAGCTATGCATATATCAATTTCACGTAAGATAAAACATGAGGTACAGACAAAAATTCAGAAGAAATTCGACTAATTAAATCTATTTAGTACCAGAAGTAACCAGAAAAGGTTAAAGGTCAACTGACAAATAAAAATCTAAAATATCTAAATGCAAGCATGGCCAGCAAGGAGGGTGGCTAAAGAGAGATGGGAAGTGTATTAAGGAAGTTCTATTATTCAGAGCAAAACCAGGTTCTTATAAGAATACTGTTATTTACTGCAGCCAGTGACTGCTATCCTTATTATTCACTGTATTTTGAACACGTATGTTTAGTACAGGCTGGCATGCAAGTACACAAAGACAGGCTACACATAGATTAGGTACTTATTTTAGAGTAGGCCTTTAGTGCTTATTCTGATACCCCTTGTGATACAGGAAATTATTCTATTTTCTCAGCTTGAGCCACCCTATAATCGCCACCTGCATGTAAAATGAGTACTGCACAGCAACATGGAAAAGATGTTGGGAAGTGTTCATATCAGAGTAAAAACACACTGATACTTGGCAAATATGGATGACAGCCAGGACTTACCATGCTGACAACCAAAATAAGTCTGCCTAGCTGAAAAATGAATACGGACTTCAAGGTCACAAATAAGCTGGAGTAAGAAAAATGTGAAAAAGAAGTAGGAGAGTCTACATCAACAATAATGTCTGATTTACAGCACCAAGCAAACGCATAAGGAGAGATCACCTGCTACCAGCTTCTGCATGATTATCTTGTTCAGATTTGAAACAGCTATTGAGTACACTGGCTGCAAGGTTCTTCTACACTGTGAGCCTTTGAAAGGAGTTGGGATTTTTTTTTTAACACTGGGTACTGTCAGGCCTGTTACTGAAAATGACCTTCCTAAAGAGTGGTGCCCTTTGAGAAAGCAGCAGCATGCAGGTTGCATTTGAAGTGTTTGTTGTGACATTTTAATTTGGATGGGATATAATGCAGAGAAAAGGAAAAAAATCACAAACAAACCAACCAACCATCTCCAGCTCTGAAACCTAAACCAGTACAAATAAATCACAATTGTCAAATACTAAACAATTTGTAGTGTGTTAAAGGTAATGAATCTATTGATAGTAGCAACACCAGTTAGAAAGAACTCTCTTGGAACATGTGATGCCAGCTGTAAAAAGTCACACTCAGTTGTCTTTAGAGTTTAGCAGCTGGGGATATAAGTTCTACTAGCAAGTCCATCTTCAGTAACACAGCTAAGCCAAATGAATAACAAGATGGAAGTTTGATTCTAGTTATGTAGACTATTATAAAGTCGAGTACTGGTAGGTTCAGTATAGACACAAAGAAGCTACACAAAAACAGCATAAATTCTACTTTTCCTCTGCAGAGAGAAATAAGACATATTTATAAGAAATATTCGGGCCAGTAATAAAAAAATCCTGAAAACTGAGAATAAAAGTTACAATTTTATAAGAACTGACATGCCTACAAAAACAGTCAATTATTACACATGGTAAACGTTATATCTTCATTACCAAAATAATTTAAACAGAGATTTAACGTATCTAGGTAAATCCAAAATAAGCATATAAAGCTAAGCCTTTATATAGAAGTATGTATTACAGTTGACTCAATTTTAGCAACCTTTGCTCTACAGAGGCTGTGTGAAAAGAAGGGGGTTTGCATTTCTATCAAGTTTCTAGTATTGGAAGTTTCTCTCACAGGAGTTCATTTAAAATGTTCACCTGGTTCTTACACCAGAGTTCCTTGTTGTTAATAATCTGACTTTCATTGTACTTTAATGCAAACCGGCTGTCATATTTAACAGACAAGCAAATAAAATCCAGAAAATGCAGCTATTAAAAATGTCAAGCGTGCACAGTTGAAATATGCAGACCATGCAGGTCTCTTTTTAGTAAGTGCAATTTTTATAGCACTTAGCATGTTCCAAGCATAACCCTAGCTAACCTGCAAATCCCAACATGGTAAAAGTTGCCTTACACATTGCATTGCATCAAGAAACAAAACAAAAGTTAAACAAAAAAATTAACTCAATAAATAAATAAGAAATCTTTCACAGCCACATCTGATCAAGGGTATCTTTTCTTTAAAATTAACTTCCCAAAATTACATTTTTACAGTGTCATGGGCACAAGGACTACACTCACCATTTTGTACACTTCTCCAAGACCACACTCCTCTTCTGCCAGTGGATGCTCAATTTCATTTCAGCCTGGGGCAGGGTCTGAGATGAGCTCAAAGAGCAATGTTGCCTGTGGATGAAACACAGAACGTCCTTCCTCGTTTGTTCTTCAGAGCATACACGTGAACTTCGTAATGGATGAGATATTATTGTCTGTCATTAAAAAGAAGTCTAACCACAGTTCTGAAATTGAAAGTAATGCCCGATGTAGCCAGGCTAGAGGTCGAAAGGTCTGGCTCATCGTGCGCGGCTGCTGTTCAGCTTTCCCACGCGAGTGTCCCCACTGCAGGCTCGGGCTATGGGACACTGCGTGTACACACACATAAGTGACGTCACTGGCTGCTGCTAGGTGAGGTGGCGTGGAAAGTGCGTGTTAATGACGTCAGCAGTTAAAGAGAGAAACCCGTATCTTTTACCTTGAATCCACACATATACATCAGCCACGGATCTAAAGACACAACTTCACACATCGCTCTGCTGTGTCTCCTAGCACCCACAAAGCAGCGGAGCCACGACTGCGCTGTGTCACGGCCTCACGTGCTTACAGCACCACTGTCAGTGTGTACCCGGCACCGTGACGCCGCAGCCGGCACGGAGCAGCCCTCGCCCACCCCTTCCCCTTCTCCTGCCCTTCCCCTCCCCAGCCCCAGCTGCCCGCCCTTGGCGCTCCCTGAGGGGCGGGGCCGGGCGGGGCGCGGGGGCGCGGGAAAGCGGCCGCGTGACCCGTCCGCCCTGAGGCGACGCGAGCGGGAAGGGCCGGCATGGCCGCGGTGGTGTGCGCTTCCCGCGTCGTGGGGGGTGGCGACGAGGACAGCGACAGCGACGACGGCGACTGGGACATTGGCGTCGTGCGGCAGGAGCCGCAGGTGGGGCTGAGCCTCTCTGTGCCTGGCGCCCACCAGCCGTGGCCGGGCGGCTCGGGGTGGGGGGCGGCCTCGGCTGGAAACCGTGAGGGGAGCGGAGCGCAGTGGGTCCCAGAGGAGGATGCGGCTGGTGCTTCCTCTTAGGCTCTTCCCCACCAGGGTAATGCTGGTGTACCCTCAATCCACTAAATGAAACCTGAATTGTAGGGGTTTATCTTATTACATAAACCCTTAATGTTTATTTAAAAGCGGTTTCTCCCCTTTAAGTAGCAGACCCTAGTCCTAATCATATTTCAGCATGAGAGTAAATATGAAAGTGGCTAGAGGCCTGTAAAACTGTTTTACATCTTAAATCTCTTGAGAATGTTTCTTGCTAACTTGAAGATTTCAGTAGTTTTATTGCTTCTTGCGGGTGTGAAGTATACATTAGTGTGAGGTAGATGCTGTGAGGCCTTTTAAGTGTGGGTTTGTCTCGTGACCAGAATTGAAAAATGGAATTATAACTGAGTTCTTGAAGTCTCAGGCTAAAGGTTATAGCCAGTGTTTTAGGGGTCTTGATCTTTAAATAGAGGTTCCTATCCAAAGATGTGCCTTATTTGAAAATTGTTGTCTGAGTAGAATAAAAATAGGGCTAAATTGTTCTACTGACTGGTTCTCACCTTGGTTCTCTAGACACTTTTGTTAGTTTAGTTAGTTGTTATTGGAAAGATGTAGTACAATGTGCGGTAAAAACTGTATATTTCTAAGTTATAATGTTGGGAATTAAAAACTTATGATAAAAAACAAGTTCGTTTCATACCTACTTCTGTCTCTAAGGAAACTAGGGAATAATCAATCCTCTGCTTACCAGTGTACATAAATGTTTTGTACACTTGAGATAGCTCCAGCAGCAATCTTCAGCTGCATCTGCAGCTTTAATAGAGAACAAATCTATAATGCTTTTGAAAAGAACTTAAATTGGGCAACTGTCTGATGCATAAACCAATCTTTTGGTCAGTGCATTTTTCAGCCAGAACGTTTATGATGCAGCACTACAAATGCCTCTGTCACCACAGAATTAGGATGCCAGAGGAACTGTAGCTCTTCACAGCAGTGGACTTGTGCTGTTAGGCCAGACAGCTAGTCACTGAGGTCCCTTGACTCAAGCTCAAACTTTCATATTGATAGTTGTATTTTTTAACGTTGTACAAAAAAAAAAGTACATAAATGTATCACAAAGTTTTTCTAGTGTCATAAGATGAAAAAGAATCTTAATTGAAATCAAATTATGGTAAGAAAAATTGAGAGCAATGTGGGAGGATAGCAGGTCTGTTGAGAAAGAAGATATTTCCATTTTCAGAGAATGAAATCTCTCAGAAAAATTGATTTTAAAACTTAGGCTTTATAGTAGACCCTGAACAGATCTACAGAGATGGAAGAACAAAAGTTTTACCTTGCTCTTTGTGCTATGTCGTTTCAGAGATTATTAGTGCTTCTATACTGAAACCAAACTATATTGTTTTTGCCTTGAAACAGTCTCCAGGTTTTGATTTAATTTCTCTTTGTTTATCTAGCAGTTGGATCAAATGTTGCAAATGGACAAGAATGAGGCGTTAAAGAAGGCTCTATTTCGTGGTGATGTGTCATTAATTGAAGAGCTCTTAAACTCGGGTGAGGAAAGTCAGTTACAAAGTTGAATATTTTTAATTGCACTCGACAAGAATACTAACCATTCTCATTTAAAATAAGACTTTATATCCTTTACTGGAAACATTCACATGTTCCTACGTGCACTCAACACTTTATTTTGAAAGATTAAATTTCTTTTTGAGTGACTCAGATTCAGTATTCCAGCCCATTCCTTCTAATTTTTGTTTCTTTT
Organism: Struthidea cinerea; assembly: GCA_013397865.1. Taxonomy (NCBI): domain Eukaryota; kingdom Metazoa; phylum Chordata; class Aves; order Passeriformes; family Corcoracidae; genus Struthidea; species Struthidea cinerea. Next base: position 1,846,536 of record VZTI01001298.1, on the reverse strand, counting down.
GTCAGTCAGGAGCCCTGAAAATTGAGAAAACAATAATATTTGAACTATGAAATTAGGTGTTTCTTTGTTTTCAGATGCATCTTTAACATGCAAATAGCACTTACAAACACTGAATTACAGGTGGTTCAAATTGAGGCAGGGAATTCAGGGGGCGGTCTTTGGTGTTGAAGGTTGTACAGCATGGGGTAAGAAGGGGAGGCTAGCCTTATTTATTGTAATGTTCCCCCAGTTTGGAAATTCCTTTTCTTTTTTTTTTTTGCTCCTCCCCTTCACAGCACTGTTAAGTTTCTGGTATGTGCCCTATGTAATACTGCTGTCCTGGCAACATGAGCTGAACAAAGATTTTGTGATTCTGAAAGGTCTAACCCGCTTTATGTGGAATTTGTCACTAGAAAGTAGTCTGTTTTAACACTGAAAGCCTTTTTCCCTGTTCTGTTACTCAGCATTTGTCTTTAATGTGTTTGTTAATCAGTGTTAGGAAGACTGGATCACTTTTTGAAGCATCCAGGGCAATCAGAAACTGCATAGCTGAGCTGACCTGCCTAGTGATAATTGTCAGGAAGTTCTGCTTCAGCAAGCAAGGAGAATATAGTAACCAAGAGCTTGTTCTCTGAGGAAAATCTGTCTTAGGAAAGAAAGTAGTTTCTTGGTTAGCAATGGGCTTTTCTGAGTTTTGAAACAATGACATTTGCCCTTTTAGAAGCCAACTGTTTCTCACCACAATAGGGGAATGGTTTTCTTTTTAAATTAAGCAAAACTGTTGCACGGATTGAAACACAAGAAGTGCAGTACAAGAGTGAAATACATCTGTCTTGCTTTGTGAAAATATGTTCTTATTTATGGGTAGAGTTTTTAGAGATGTCTGTGCATCAGATTGCTTAATTGTTTTGCTACACCATCCATTTTTAATTGTACTGCAGTCAAACAGTGATAGTTCACTTTCTGTGCTGATGCCTGCTACACAGTGGACAGTTCTGTGCTGTTGGAAGGTGATAGTAGGTTTCTGTAAGAGCATAGGCTCATGCTGAGGATTCACGTCGTCTGGTTTCCTGCCTCCTGAAATAAACAAGGCAGTATCATAAAAGAATATATAATTTCCTTCAGATGGGATCAACAGTAAATTCTGACCCATCCAGTACTGTTCTGCAAAGCAGTGGAACACAGTGCCTATCACAGAGGTCTTTCTGAAGAAAGGTAGCATCGTCCTTCAAGAGGATCTGTGCTCTGAATCTTTGCCCCCAGAATTATCTTTAATGTATGTTTGGTGGAGCTTGTAGGAGGCTCGCTACCAGCAGTCAGCCAAACGCAAGATTTATGTTGGAGGTGGATTTCCTAGCAACAGCTGGGGCTCTTCCTTCAGGTAGAGTTGAGACCATTTTGTCTTCTGGCTTGGTTAGGTGTTGCTTTAGTACTTTTGATGCTGAGGCAGTTTTACAGAGCTCCTTTAGGTGATGGACAAGCACAGTGGTTTTCCTTATCGCTTCTGTTAAATGGCAACTTAAGAAAATTTTCTGAAGTACATGTCACAGAGAGTAATGCAAGCAAGTAGCGCCTTCAAAGATGACTTGGACCATTTGGTCTGCTTTAGGAGTAAAATACTTAACACCATGTAATTCATGTGTTCCTTTTCCTAAAATGGAATTAAAAGTTATAACCTCATGACATTTTATTCTGATTAAAGATATAACTACAGTCAAATCCTATGTTTTCCTTCAACAGTTTGTTCCACTTATATCTTTGAATGAGTGCTGGAGCTCATCTCATCTTTTGTGAGCCAGTTTGGGGAATTAAAAGTAGTAGTAAACTACAGTAATGGGAGGATGTCTAGTGTGTGAGAATTAATTTCTCAGCCAGTTTAGGACTCTGAACCCTGAGTCAGGTGACCACCGTAGCTGGCCCAGCAGAGGGAGACATCAGCAGCTCTAATATGACTCAGCTTTAAGGTAATGTGGGAACAGACCTAAGTGCTGACAGACTTAAAAGGAATCGATACCTCTACTAGAGAAAAGCCTTAGAGAATCAAGCATTTTAGAACTTCCCCTCAGGTAAGTGGTGTCTGAATGTGAATGGATTCCAATACTAGGAGCTGTTCTTTAACTGAATGAAAGTCAAGACCTCATATTTTTGGCGTCAAACATGGAATTATTTAGTAGAGTTACATTTTTCTCTATAAAAACAGCCTTTCTACCATAGCTATTATTAGCCACAGTCAAGAAAGTATATGAAAGGGATATGGGAGAAACAGTAATAGTCACAAAAAGAATGTAATTCTTCCTTTGTGTTCTTTTGTTTCACGATTATTCATATTCTTCACATAGTTTCTGCTGTAGAGCTTGTCTATGGCCAGAATGTATTTCTCCTAGCTCCTACATTCTCAGAATGTATTTGTCTCCTAGTTGTAATTTGTGAGGCCATGTAACTGAAAAGATCCTCTGCTCATACCTACAGAGGAACACAGATAATGGCAGTGGGGGAGCCCAAATAATACCCTGGTGCAGCTCCTCCCAGGCCCATCATGGAAGCCAGTAGCCTATCACAGGCCCACCTCTACAGTCTCAGAGAAACAGAGAAGCTCATGGGCTGGCAAATTACGGACTCAGAGCAAGGGACTCCCAGGGCTGTAATATAAGGTCCTTGTGCCTGGGTCCAAGCAACTGTAGAGACAGGAATGAATGAAAGTTGTGCCAGTCACAGGAGTGGGACCAAGGGTCAGAGGGCCCATGTATCTGTGATGCCAGCAGCTGAAGGGGATGGATGACAGGATGATACTGGTGCTGCTGTGTTCATAAGAGTACTCTGTGTTGATCACTGTGGCCAGTGGGATGTGTGGGGGTATGTGTGCCTGCTGGGAATACACGCTCAGCATCAATACGAGTTGGACCTGGGGTTGCGGAACTGCAGCAGTCTCACTTCTCTCTGGCTGTTGGATCTGGCCTGATTTTTCACTAAAAAGTTTTTTCTGGGCTTCACTGTTTTATAGGATTTCTTAAGGGCCATTTTAAATGCTGAACTAACACTACTTACTTCAATAAAAGCTCGTGTAATGAGCTATTTGAGTAGTCACCAAGGTGAGACATTTCTGGTCCAGTCAACAACTCCTATAACCAAACAGCCAAGAAGCCACATGACTTTTCCTGTTTCAGTTGTCCTTTCTTTGTCTTCCTCTGGGATTACAGCTTGTTTGTATTGGGACTTTCACACTGAATGGTACTTCAAGGCAGTCATTACCAAGATGGTAGGAGACTGTGCAGGACAAACAACTTAACATATTGCCAGATAGACCATTCTACTTCTAGAACTTAGAAAAAGCACCAGCATCATGGCAGGTGCTGGCTGCTATGCACGCAAAGAAAGCATTGAGGGAAATGCGTTCTCAAGAGTTTTAATAAGTCTCTATATAACTGCCAAATAGGTCATTTGTCACTATTGTTCTGATATGTATTAAAGTAAGAAGCTGTAGATGGGAGCTGTAGTTACATGGACTGCTTTTCTTCGTATGAGGAAAAGAGACTTTTTAAGGGTGACAGTTTTCAGCTTTTTTTTTCTTACTAGTATTACTTCAGTGGGCTGTTGAATATCAGACTTGCTGGATTCTTGAAGTGACTACAAGGAAGTTCTGATATGACTGCTAAGGAACATGCGCTGGCTCCCCTTGTAGAACATATTTGGGCTTTAATGAAAAGTTTTGTACACTGCAGACAGGCCAGTGTGCTGTGACATTGACTGCAGCTAGAACGTGTACATTGCTAAGGAGATTTGATTGTAAATTCTGTGGCTTGCAGGTGTTAGAATGCTTCAACACATGGCTTTCATTGAATTGCTACTTCTTCATTGATTCTACAATTCCAGTGATCTTAAGAAAGTAAAGAATCAATCCAAGAGCAGTGACCTATTAGTCCCTCAGCTCTAATGACTTTATATTGCTACACTGAACACATCTTTGACATAGTACCAAGACAGGGAAAGTACACATTTTGCATGAAAAAGTATGCATGTAGTTTAACTGTCACAAATTTCTTAGGATAGTTTTGGGGTTTTTTTCAGAGTGTTTTTTCCTAAAGAAGTATTTTTGATTATCCATAGTCGCCAAAGGACTAATATGGAACCAGCTGATGGAAACTTTTCTAGAGGAAGCAACATTTGTTGAAGGATTAAAAAATGCATAGAGGTTTTTATTAGAAAGTTGTCAGATGAGCATCTCAGTCTGGTACTTGGTTCTCGGTGCATTTGGGAGGGCTGGGCTGTCTGGCATTCTTCTAGCCATTTTAGTCATTCTGGCTATTATAAAGAGTAAGAAACAATTCTGGTGATTGTCTTTGAACCTTGCATAGTCTCCTATTTCTCCTTTTTTATGAGATAATATTTTGTTAGTACCGAACGCAAATCTGCTAGCTAACTGTGTTGTGGGACAGAGAATAAAAGAAGCTGTGAAGCAGGAAACCCTAGACATTGTGATCTTAGTTGCCTGGCAAGCAGTTTTCTTCCCCAGCAGTTCTCTTGGCTTGACAAGAGTCAAAATTTTTCATTTTGATTGAAGAAACCTATTGCACAGAAGTAGAGAAAACAGATTCTGTGCGCTTATATGAAATTACTTTTGCAGCTAAATGTTTGCGGTTTTTTAATGTAGTCTTTCTGTAGTCACCCCAAGACAGGTACTTAACTCCTTGGATTGAGAACTGGGCTTCATTTAAGTCAGTTTGAAAAGTTGTTTTCTAGTGTTCTAAGTAAAGATGTATTAAAAGAAAGAAAATGTCATAAGAGATTTTTCTCCCTTGTACTAAATACAAACAGGGTGTAACCTTTGTAATGATACATATTGAGAGTAAGTTTTATAAAAGGCATGTTTGTTTTGATGCAGTTTTATGATTTTAATGTCTTAAATTTTGACAGGAATCAGCATAGAAACTAACTTTCGGTTTGGATGGACTCCCCTGATGTGTGCAGCCAGTGTGGCTAACTTTGCAATAGTACGTCTTCTTTTGGACAGAGGTGCTAATGCATGTTTTGAAATAGGTAAGATGGGAATGAAAAATACTGGCTGGTAATGCTCAGTACAGACATTGTCTCTATCCTTATTCTCTTGTTTGCATACGTAGGTTAAAAAATCAAAAGTTCACAGTGGAACTGAGACCCGCTCTACCTTTCACAGTTTTGAAGGAAAAGTAGTAGTTTTGAAGTAAAAACTGTGTTCTTGGAATTGATTTGGAATCAGTTGATGCATTTTCTTGTTCTTTCTCTCTCAAGTCCATTTCCCCCCACACCTCCCAAACCCCAAATACTTTTTTAAAAAGTGTTTGGAAGTACTTGCTCAAAAACTGCAGTATAAAGTTGTACAGGTTAAACTTCCTTTGTTTGATCCTGTTATGAAGTATGTACATGCAGAGACCAGATCCCATCTCAAACAGCATGAATAGTGTTCCAGTTAATGGGAAACTCATGTGGATTTCTCTAAAACTAGAGTGCAGTTTTTCTATTTTCTATTAAGAAAAACTGTTCTTCAGTGTGTCGCTAGCTCACCTTTTTCTGCAGGAGTTCAGTGTAGCTTCTAAGTAGTAACAGTTCCTCTGTCAATTTTTATGGCCTAATAATAACTCTTTTTCTACTTTATTTTTGGTTATTTTCAAACTCTTCCATTGCATTGGAATGTTTATCCCACAATACTGCCAAGTACATAAAAGCCGTGATCATATTTTCCAATAACTTGCCAGTATTTGCAGTAGGAGTAGACTGAAATGCAGATGGTACAAATCTAGCTCTGAAAATTTTCTCTAACCTTTTGATCAGAATATGAGATTAAGGTAGATTGCCTACACCAAGAGCAATTGTGCCTTCTTCTAATCATTGTCCTTGTAGCCAGTTTTGGAGAACTTCTATGTGTCTGCCTACAAGTCATACCTGTTCTTTGTTTATGGCTATAAACAGAAGCTAGTTTAGACTACTAAATTTAGTAGTCTAAATTTAAATTTCTACTATTTAGAAATAGTAGAAAGCTATAAATGGGGCAAAAACTGCTATGGGCAATGGTTTAAGCTGACCAGGTAACCAAATTCATGGCATTTTTTCATTTGTGTGACCAAATGTCTTTGCCCAAAGTGGCACCTTGCTAGGATCAGGTTTCTTGGCTTGTTTCCCTGTTAGACTGTGTAGGGAAACTGTAACTAGGGCATATGGGCAGCAGAGTACTGTGCAGCCAGGAGCAGTCTTGTAAGTCATTGATTTGGGTCAGGCCCCATGTGTTCAGTAAAGCTGTGCTATCCTAAGGGGGTACTAAATCTCACCAGTCCTCCTGCTATTTTTTACGTCAGCATGCAATCATACAAGTGATCCTATAATAATTAGCCTTTAATGCTTATAATCCTAATAAACAGCTATACTGTTAATCATCTTGAGTCACTCTTCAGTCATTCTTTATAAGTAGTTACTTAATTTTACCCTTTTTGGTAGTTGACAAGAACTAATATATCATTCACTATGTGATGGGCACAAAATGTTGCATCCTTGAGGAATAATTTCACCAGATCTGCTGGGTTTTTCATCTAGTCCGAGCATAAACATCTTTTTTGCAGAGTTTTAGCAGTTTTTCTCTGCAAAAGAGAAATCTAAGAATTCCAAGGTGTTTCTTCCCTTTTGTCTCTTGCTCACATGTATGAGCTATAGGTAGGCTAACAGAAATTAATTTTCCACTCTGTATCACTACCTGAGACAATGAATACAAATATAACTGCAGGTTCCTCCCAAATATCATTCCCAGATATTTAACAGTGCTTTATTTAAAGCCCTGCCATCTTTCCATTCATGTTCTAGTTGATAACCAGGTTAAACATTTTGAGTAAAAATTTGTCAGCATATCAAGTAATTTCTTCATGAGGCAGTTGAAAATTAAAAGATGGTATATTAAAAAAACCAAATTAATTCAAATGCAGAACTAAGTTGTAGAGGTGGACAGCAAGAAGTGGTGAGAGAGAGAGAGCAGTGGTAGTAAAGTACGTAACAAACTTTTCATGTTTAAATATAATGAAATCTGACCTCATTAAAGAATGAAGATGTTAATTATACACATTCTTAAAATTTCTACAAGAAAATTAGAAAATATGTTGTAACACTTGATAGGATATGAAACAAGTACAGCTAATATTATACTTCTTAAATGGATGAAGGCATGCTGGAACTTGTGAACAAGTTTGTGCAATAAACAAAATGGGCAGTTACTCAAATGGCAGTCTTCTAAATGACGCTGGGGCCAAATAACTTGCTAAGGTCTTTGAAGTGTTATGTTTCCCAAACGGAAACCATGGTAATCATGGGAAAGGAGGTCTCCTGTGTTCTGTGGGCAAACAGCAGTTGTACACTTTTGATTTGTGAGCTAGGGTGGAATGTAACACCCAGCTGGTTTCAGAGCTGGAGTAGTAAATATGCTGGTATTCTTACCTACTGTGTAGATGCTCTTTAAATCTACATCTAAACCAATACTTTTAATACTCCTCCTGCCCCTACTGGACCATAGTAAGTTAATAAATTTAATTCTTCTTCCTTAAGACCTATCATAAAGTCCTTTTTCTTCAACTGTCCTTTGTATGGGCCTCTGTTCTCCCCAAAATTGGTGTCCTATGTGTTTATAATACATTTCATGTACCTTTTTCTATCCATTGCAGTTAACTTCCTGTCAGCAGTTACTTCCTTTTACTGGAGGGGAAGAACAGGGAGTGGATCTACTGGTGTGGAATGTGTTTTGAGAAATAAGTGTCTATAGCTGAGCTCCTACTGTAGTTTTGGGATACTTGCAAAGTACTCTAAACTTCGGTAGGAATAGATGCTTTACCACCGCGATTCACTCTCACCTTTCTGAGTATCTCCTCAGGTGCCTTTGTTTTACCTGATCATTCTAGTGATTTTCACAGACAGGAAAACAAGATTATTAGCCACTTCCAAATATCGTAGAGTATCAACCTGATTAACAGCTCTAGCAAATATAAAGACTTATAAAGGAACTTCTGGATTAGCGTGGTATTTACATATCTAATTCTCTAACTGCAAATTTCTGAACAGATAAATACACTGTATTGATGGCAGCATGTACTGCACAAGCTTCAGAGGAGAACATCTTGAACACTGTTGAACTGCTTCTATCAAGGAATGCTGACCCTAACCTTACATGCAGGTATCGAAAACCCCACATCTGTGAATACAGTACAAAATTTAATATTATTATACAGAGACGTGTTTATAGATATAGCTGTTGGTGGTTAAGATGAAGTGTACATACTTCTTGTCATTTCACTGCTGTTTGCATAAGAAAAAGTTAGTGCTCAGATACTTAAATCTCTTAGTACAGTTGTTAATCTGAGTAAATAAGACTGTGATCAGCTTTATCAAATTGAAAGTATGTTCTTCAGCTGAACAAAATATAAGTTAATCTTAATTATTCACTTGACTGAAGTATAAGGGTGAGAAATATGTCCTCTGCCTTTCATAAATCATATTGCCTCTTCTGCATAGGGATGGAAGTTAAATTCTTTATTTAAATTCATGTCCTACTTTTGAGCTTTTTGTGGATATCTGGCTATATTCTTTTCACAGAGTGCTTCCTGTGGAAAACAAAATTCTGTAAATAAGATACGTTTATTCCACTGCAATCTGCAATAATTCTGATTAAGTGATTAAGCTCCTTTTAGAAACAAGTTATAACGTACTTCTTCAATTACAACTTTGTGTCTGGGCAGTTTGAAGCAGTGCATTGTGAGATGTCTGTAGTTGCGCAGTCTGATGAAATGTTTCATTTTACATCAAAAAGAAATAAATTGTGGACTGACCCTAGGATAAACTGTCTTGCCTCTGCTAAAAAAAAATGCTGTTTAGGTCAACTGGTTTTTCAACTAACTGAATTTTTTTATACCACACCTCTTCCATCACATTACCTGGGATATATAGACTGAGTAGCTCTGTAAAAAGAATAGAATTGAAGGCCTTTGGTTTTCCTTAGTAGAACTCAATTACTCAAGGCCTGAACCTCACTGTGAGCATAGTACTGATAGACAAGGAGGAAACAGGGTTCTGCTGTAGTGCATCTGATGTCTGGTACCAAATTTAAGTGCCATTCTTTTATTTTTACCAGAGAGACTAGAAATTGTTCATGAGAAAAGGGAAAGCTACATACTCTGAAATAATTATGTATTGTTGTTGTCAGATAGCTGTGTGTTAGAATAAACATCCGGCTTTGAAAAATAAGGGAAGTCTTCGCATTATTAACTTTGTCTTGCATGTTGAAAATGTAAGTGAGAGTGCAAAGCTGCACGTTTGCATTTGGACAGGCTTTTGGCTAAACTTTGGGGGGAAAAGAAAGTATGAATGCTGACACAAGGTAGGAATTCTAATTTTTAAATTTTGTTTATAAACTTATGGTATGTTTTGCATAGTTGATCTTTATATACGAATATTTATTTACTATCTTTTTGTGTCCTTAGACCTTGTACTAACATGAGTTATTCGTGCATCCAGAAGATCTAGTTGTGGCTTTTTCACTTTTGCAGTAGTATATTTCTCAAATGAAAAGATAAATTAAGTGACAATCAGAAATGTCATGTTTGTGCCAAATAAAAGCAGAGGCTTAAAAAATCCAGACCTTGTAATCTCAAATCTTCAAGCTGCCTTTATGCCTTTCCAGTATTTGACATCTGTGCATGCCACTCCATTATTGGGTCTGCGCAGGCAGCAGCTGCTGTTTCTTATGGACTTCTAGCTCTGTGTTCAGAAATGAGAATGAAACACAATAAACTGCCTTATGTGACGATAAGGGATCAAACAGCCCCTCTCTGTGGCACTGCAGTCCCATTTCACCTGGTTCGTTAGAGTGAGCAGGATGTTCTGTGGGAGTGATCAGAACTCTCATTGAGTTGAGATTATTGTGAAAGTACTTCCTGTGTGATCAGCTTACCACAGGTGCTAAGAACTAAGATTTTCATTATTTGGCTTTCTCAGCATGTAAGAATCAGAATGATGCTAGGAAGCTTCTCTTTTGTCCACCAACCGCTGGAATGTGTGTGACTGCAAAGCAGAATACTTAACGTTTATGTAAGGCAGGGTTTAATGTTTATCCTTTCTCTGTTGCGCTGTCAGGGCAACCAGTGGGCTTTTTTATTTCATGTCATCTGGAGGTGATACATAGAAACTTGGAGGGAGTGGGTCTAATTTATTAAGTGCATGTGGAGTAGGGAAGGACTAGGGGGAAAGAGACTGATTTTTGAAATGCAAAGAAAGTGGGTTTAGGAATGGGTAGGTAGATGGTTTCTTTGCAAGGGGATACAGTACTGAAAAGAAAGTATTCAGTAGCATAACTTAGGATATTTTTGCTAAATCAGAATTGGAAACTGAGTACTGGTAGCTGTAAAAACAGTTTTGTTGATGAGAATGTAGTGTATCAAAGCATAAGTGCTAGCTAAAGGGTTTTGAAAGTCAAACAAGTAATGGGTAGGTGAAACAAGAAGGCACTGCTCTGAATAGCCCATATAGAGCTACTATAGCCTGAATGCTTCATTTAAGTGAATGCTACCTTGAGAAATTTGTTTTGCTTATCGCATGTCATTCACCTTCCTCTTGCTCCAAAATGTAAATTATATAATTTATCCCTTTGTAAGGCCTGGAAACTTTTAAGTAGTGTTTTTTAAAAACCTATTTTAACCTGCAGTGCTTTCTTAAAGTTATACTAAAGTATGTTCTTCCAATATTACTTTTTATATAGGGTTTCCCGCTTCATTTGCCAGAAAATGGGCGAGTAGATTATCTTCTGTTGCTGTGAACACACTGTTGCCACTTAATTTCTCTCAGTTCCAGGCTTAATGTGCAGCAGTGGAGTGGTGAAACTGGCTCCAAAAGCTTCTGAAGATGCTTCCTGTTTATCTGAAGCACTGCTCAGTTTACAGATCAATAGACTAAAATAGTGTCTTGCAGCATCATTTCCTTGCTTTGAGATCTCAATAAGAAAAGATTGAGACTAAACTCAGGGTAAAATTGTTTTCTACCTGCTGTATTTTTTCTAGTATTATTGATACACTGGTCTAGTTAATAAACATATATCCCGTTATGAGACTTTGCTTACAACTTGTCAAGATCACCAACTTAAAATACTGAGTTTTCTATAGATGTCTCCTATTTGCACTGGGGAGACATCTATAGAAATCGCCTCTCCTTCCTCTTACGAAATTTTCCAGGAAGGTGAACTTTGTCTTGCTTGAGATCATGATCCCAAACATAAGCATGTTTGTTTGTCAAGTGCGGTGAATTCTGCACCACAGATTCAGTTTAGTGACAGCTATTCAATACATGTTTCAGTCAGATAGCTTGCCATCTAGGAGATGAAACTTTCTCACCAGTTCTATCATGGCTCCTGATTATCAAGGGTAGGAGGCTTCAGGGTAGTAGGGCCATTCTACTCAGCTTGTTTTCTTGTGATTTAAATTTTGCCCCATTTTTTCCACAGGGTGAAGTGAGCCTGTAAGAAATTCTAGTTGTATCTTTGTGTTACACGTCACATACAAAGTTTTGGATGGCCCTAAAAACTGAAAAAGCTCCTGATTTTGTCTTTTTCTCCAGTCTTAATATAAAAGCAGGGAGACTTAGAGCATGAAGCTGTTAGAGGGTGTTTATGTTGGATATTAGGAAATGGGTCTTCTGCCAGAGGGTAGTCGGGCATGGGAATAAGTTCCCCAGGGAAGTGGTCATAGCACCAAGTTTGACAGAGCTCAAGAAGCATTTGGACCATGCTGTCAGCCATGTGGTGTGATTCTTGGGGTTGTCATGTCCAGGGCCAGGAGCTGTACTCTATAATCCTTGTGGGTCCCTTCCAACTCAGAATTTTCTGTGATTCTAAAGATAAAAACAAACAAAAATCTCTCCTCATTTGCATGAGACCCTGCTTCTTATGTAGGTGCTGCAAAGCTTGAAGCACACGTAATTAGATGTTTAATTACTAAATTGCTTATATGCCTTTTAAGATTTTATTTACTGACTATGACTTGAGTATCATATTCAATATGGACAAATTTCATGTGGTAAATTGTACCATACGAAAGGACATAATCGGTGTTTGGACAAGAAGGTCATCTGCAAGCCAGACTGCTGAAACACAGCAGTTCCTCAAAATGATGAAAGGATTCTTAAGATCTTCTGTCTGGATGATTATCATTACACTCTCTATGAACATTTTTAGACTGCACTAAGATGTACCAATACATTTAGTTTCTCTTCAGCTTAATCAGGAAACAATGGATTTGCCATGTTAAAGCTTGCTGTTGTGGGGGTTCATTGCAGGGTTAGGAAAACAAGGTTTGTTTTACCCAATCCTCTCGTCTCCCTCCTGTGGCCGTACATGTAAATGGACTCTGCTTTCATGGCGTGGCTCAGGGCACCCCCTCGCATGTAGAGGTGCAAATTTTTGCAGCAGTGTATGTGTTTCTATCCTGAAACAGCTTGTAGCCTTTGAAATTAAAACTCAAGCATTAAAATGGCATATTTGCACAATCATATTGATGGACCTTTTAAATGTTGTATTTATTGAGTTTTACTTGCAAATGGAGAAGTTTTTTCAGTGGCTTTAATGTAATTGAGTTGTTGGCTTGATTTCAGGTATCATGCCTGCAGTACTGTACAGCTGTAACTACATCATAGTCTTTGGAGAAAAGACTATTCTGTAGCCTCAGGGCTTTTGTTTAGTATTTTTCCTTTGAAAAAGCAGGAAGTAATTGTGAAATAGTATCAAATTTAAAAAAAAAAAAAAACCAAAAAAACAAGATTGAGAGCAGGAGAAATGAACGTGAAATCAGGCGTGATTGCACTGGTTTTGCAGTCAGATGTAAATACTTCAAAGGTGACGACTTGGGAAGTTCATCAAAGGCTACCTACCACTGAAAAGAAGTAAGTGTGGGAGTGAGTGTCCACCTGGGGCAAGTAAGTTTGAATTTTGTTGCTACAAATTATTAAGATTTAATCAGCTGCTGCTCATTCTTTAAAATATAGATATCTGCGTATGTCTCTGTATAGATATCTCTATGGAGACATACAGAGATAGTGAGATACATAGATATCGCTTATTAAATTGAAGAGGGAGATGATAATTTTTCTCTATTTTTGTAGTAATCTTCATAGGTTCACAGGGTATTTCAGGTCAGAAGGGATTCCAGGAGGTTTCTAGTCCAACTTCTTTAAAGCTATCTCTGTTGTGAAATTGAGCTAGGTTGCCATCTGGTCTTGAAACCCACTAAAGATGGAGACTAAAAAACTTTGTGCAACGCGTTCCACTGATTGGCTGTGCCCTGTGGTGGAATGTCTTCTCACATTCAGTCAGAACTTCTGCTTTTGTAGTGTTGATGAACTGAATTAGTTCTGGACTGATGCAAGTCTTTTTGCTTCATTACCAGGTTCCTTTACTTTGTTGGCTGTGTGTCTTGAAGGTCTGGTTACCTTTCATTTTGCTTATCTCTGTGTAATTGACCTTCTTCCCCTAGCATAAGGTTGTTTCAAATTTGTAATGTTACTGGATTTCATTCAGTACAATTTTAACTGTGTTTTCATAAGACAAAACATTATCCTTGTATGAATGATCAAAACCAAAGAAAGATGTGCAAAGCCGTAGTTCTAGCAATGCTCTCTGGAAGGAGGCAGAAATTTTAAGGCAGTTGCTTTAAGACATGCATTTTGGGATCCCTCTAGTGGTCGATGAACTTAGTATTAAGAAACCCAATATTGGGAAGAGCAGTCCTCCCCTCAGGTATATCCTAGCAAAATAAAATAATCTTTAGAAAGCAGATTTTTGACATGGAGCTATAAATTACAAGCAATACATAATATTTTTCATGAAAAACTATTGCTTTTTAAAATACAATAGATTTTAATTAACTGTAGTAAAACATTTTAGCTTAAATCTGATTACTTAGTAGCAACCAGAAACTCCACAATCTTTCTCCTCCAGGACTGCTTTTTTTTTTTTCCTTAATTCTGCAATCTTATTCCACCAAAGAATGAGTCAGGCACCTGGAAAGATACTTTGCCAACAGAAACTTCCGAGTAATATTTCACAATGGCTTCATCTTGTAAGCATCTCTGGAAGCGTAAGATCATGTCTTGGTTTGAGACCATTCAAAGGAGAGCACTCTGGAATGAGTCATTTCCTTTAAGGATTCCAGCAATCCCTTTCCACCAATAAGAAATCAATATTAATAGATGAAAGTGAAAAAACAATGGTTTATTAACAAACAATGCTGAAAGGCATGGGGAAAAAAAGTAACTAACTGCTAGATATCAAAGCGCTAGACCTCAGGCCCCACTGGAGCAAAGAGAGACCTGAAATGCTGGAAACTACTGGTTCCCAAAATGGGCCCGGCAGGAGGACTTCCCGCTTTGTAGGACAGAGTGACAAGATGGCATGAGGTCCCTCTCTGGAAGTCAGGAGCCTCACAGAGCTGTTCCAGCAGCAGGCAAAGAGCTTCCCCATGGCAAGGCACAGCAGAGTGGGCACGGCAGGCGAAACAGCTGGGCTGGAGCCACTCAGTGCATCCTCTCCCCAACTTGGCATAGTCAGCAGTTGCTTGGGCTGGTGCTGGGTGGCTCTGCTCCACTTCTGCCAGTGCAATGCCCCCCAGTTTCTCAGACAGGCAGCTACAGAATTCACCCCCATGGTAGCTCAAAGATCACTACTGCCGCTTCTCTGAGCCAAGGGGGAAAAAAAAAAAAACCTGAAAGAAAAAACATTACCTGAGCAAAGATCAAGCAGCCAGTGATGCAAATACCACGCTGCAAAGAGCCCTGAGAAACCTTGCTGGAGAGCTTCTAAAAACTCCTGCATAAAAGCAACCTCCACACAAACACACACACACAAGGTCCCCTGCTGCAGGGTCTTAAGGATACAGGAACCATTTTGGGGCACAGATGATTATGGGATAATGGGATACCATTACAAATAACCCTAAGACAGATCAGTAGACTGTTGTCCTCATGGTTTTGGGATGTAAAAAATGAGAGTAGTAAGTACTCCTTCAGCAACTGTAAGAAACTGTAATCTATGTAGGAGAGAAGGTATCAACAGATCCACTTCATAGAATCAGGAAGATTGGAAGAGACCTTCAAGGTCATGTAGTCTTACCATCAACCTTCCACCACCATAACCACCCCTAAACCTTTTCCCAAAGTGCCACATCCAGACCCTTCTTGAGCACTTCCAGAGACAGTAACTCTACCACCCCCCTGGGCAACTCTTCAAATGCCTAACCACTCGTTCAGTGGAAAAAAAAAATTCTAATATCTAATCTGACCCTTCTCTGGTGCAACTTCTGGGAACAGAAGACAAAAATGGGATAAAGGGCAAAAATGTTATGATTGTGTTTAGTTTTAGTACTTGAAAAGTAAAGATCTTCAGTATGATCTGTATATGTAATTCTTAGGAGAAGACTTCTCTTGGGTCTTCACCTAAGGGTCCTCAGCCCTACTTGGGGTGAGGGTGGTCCTGACTGTTGGCAGTAGGTGTCTCTGCTATTGCATCACGCCTCTGCACAGCAGTAAGAGGTGTATGACCTGTGATTCTTTTGCTTACACTGATTCCACCAGAGAGGGTTTTGCATTTATGAACATAGTTGTTGTCTTTAATATTCTTTCTCTTAAGTATTCAGATGTGATTTACATCTTGCTCTCCATGGAACTGCATATTTTTTCCAAACTTTGGATTGAAATTAATCTGTATGTAGAACACATCACTTAGGCTGTGCCTTTTAAAAATATTTTTTTTTATTAAAACAGAAGTGTGCCACCTTTTTTTTTCTTTTTACATTTTGACATACTTTTTCACCTGGCACCTTTTCTTTCAGGAAACAAATGACTGCACTGATGTATGCAGCTAGAAAAGGCTATGCTCGGGTTGTTGCTTTTCTTGTCGCTCATGGATCACACATAAATGCCCAAGATGAAAATGGATATACAGTAAGTGATTTATTTTGTGTGTTGTCTTTAATGATAAAAAATGTAAGAAGCAAATACCCACTAGCTTGCTTCAAAATACAGCTTTTTGAGAAATATTCCTCAGAATTTTCTGCTTTAACACCACTTTGAGATCCTTTTGCATTAATTGTCTTTTTCTCCAGGTTGGGCTGTGCTTTATTGATTGAAACTACTGGCTTTTGCTCTGTATGTAAAATTGGTAAAACAAAGTTTTCTTTGCAGGCATTAATATGGGCAGCACAGCATGGACACAGAAGTGTAATTTTGAAGTTGCTTGAGCTAGGAGCTGATAAAAATCTACAGACGAAGGATGAAAAAACAGCAGCAGAGCTAGCAAAAATCAATAAACATTCTGAGGTATTTCATTTCTCTTAGAAATGCAAATTCTGTGTTTTGCCTCAAAAATATGTTCATTAATTATATAATTTTCTGTAGACGTATTACTGTAATAACTACATTATAGCAGCTAGTTGAATACTAGTGCCGTTACATTTATGTTTATAACAGACTATTTTCTGTTATATCACAGCCTTTCACAGTGCTGTAAAGGCTATATAGTAGTGTTTTGGAAACATCTGTTCTTTATTCTTTCAGAATCATTGACTTTAGATGTAGAATACAAAACAAGGGATTATTCTAGTTTGCAGTGTTGATATGAGAAATAGAAAAATGTGTTGTTTTTTACCTATCTGCCAAAGTATGTGAGAGAATGCAGGAATCAAACTGATTTGTAGAGTATAGTTTCTTATTGAGTTTGGAAGTGAAAAGACTGAAGCCAAAAAGTAGAGGAGTTGGTACTGGCCGTTTTCAAAATCTGTTCTCTGAAGGAAGGTGTAAAATAAGGTAGATTGGCCATCAGATCATGGAAAGAGCAGCCACTAATTATCAATGTAGAGAGCTATTGAAGACAACTTGTATTCTCCTAAAATAAATATGTTTACTGCTGTTATCAGATGATACATGGTGAATCAGTCAGACCATATTCCTGTGTATTTTGTTTTCAGTTGCTCTTACCAATGATGTGGCTTTTTACAGTGGCTGTTCAAAAATGTATAATTCACTCTTATGAATTGTAATTTACAGCTTCTTTTTCTTACCTCTCTTTTTTTTCCCTGACAGACTCAAAGGCTAGGCAGGAGCAAAAATGATAACTATGCACAGAGCTGTCAGTGGAAACTGGCAAGAGCTGTGTCTGAGGCTCAGTGATCTGCTAGCTCAGGTTACTGAAAAGGGTTACAAATGCTTTCTGCCTTTGATAAACAACTTGTTCAGCAGGTTGCAGCCATATGATCTTATAACATGACTTTCTCTGACATGGAGGGAATACAGGCTCGTCACACTTGAAAGATGGCTCTTGCCTCTTGACTTGCAGTGCTAACTTTCACACAATTAGTGCAAAGTCTTGCAGGTGGTATTGTGATATTTAATGGTCATGAGCTTCTTCCAGCTTCAGGGTCTGCTCTTGAGGCTGTTGATAACCCAGAAAAGGGGCTGTCATATAGACTATGTCTGCAGAAACTCTTTCTGGGAGGGAGAATATTTTTCTTTTGTATTATTCTGGATTTGACTGGGAGTTATTTTTCTTTCAAGCAGCCTGTATGGTGCTGTGTTTTAGGGTTGGGACCAAAACAGTGTTGATAACATGCCAGTGTTATCACCGTTTCAGCCATTTCTGAGCAGCGTTTGTGCAGAATCAAGGCCATCTTTGTTTCTCACTCTGCTCCCCATCTCTAGCAAGTAGGCTGAGAGTAGTGAGGAAGAGGTTGGGAGGGGGCACAGCTGCTCATTCCAGCTGACACAAGGGGTATTCCATGCCCTATAACATCATGCTCAGCAATAAAATTGGGGAGTGGCTGGGCACTGGTGTGCTGGTGGGAGCTGGCAAGTGCCTGCCTATGCATCACTTAGCTTTTGAGTTTGGTTTTTCTTTTCCCCTTCACATATCAAATTGTATTGTCTCAGTCCATGAAAAGTTTTCTCACTTTTACCTTTCTCATTCTCCTCCATCCTGCTGGCCTCAGTAGGGGCATATTTGCCAGCCAGGATCAACCCACATACTTGTGTATGGGTACATGTGTATAAAACTGGCTAGTCACCTGAATTCCAGGCAAGTGCTTTCACCATTCATTTAGCTTTATTGAGGTTCTACTTCTTTTGCTGAATTTTCTTGTAACTATCTCAAAACCCACACGGAGGCAGTTCAGTGTCTGGAATCCATCACTACTGCATAGTGATGCCTAGCAGAAGACTTCTTCTTTAATCAGTTGAAAGAATCCCTGTCTGTCAAATATAGTTAACTTAGATTGTCAGTTGTAAATTGGTACGTGTTATGTTTATATATGCACTGGGAATGGAGACATTAAAAGAATCATATGCCTTGTGCCCTTTAGAGAACTTACTGCATTGAGTATGTAGAACTCATGTCTACAAGCAGCAAAAATGAATGACTATGTTCATGTTTGGCTTTTTCTGTAGTGGCAGACTTTTTTTTAGACCGCGTGATAGACACCACTGTAATCTCTGTCAGTTCATCGTTGTGCTGGAATTTGGCTAATTCAGAAATGCTCTTGGTAAACTCTTAGTCTTAACTTCTCATTATAGATATATGTGTTAGAGAATTGGCAGGTGTTTCATGTTCCCTGTAAGTAGTAATTGATTGTAATCTAACTCCCATATATCTTTAATGCATTTTGTGTTTTAATAATAATTAATTCATTTTGGCTCTTCCAGATATTTAGTTTGCTCTCTTTGGCTGCAAATCACTTGCAAGGGAGTTACCATAAAACAGTTGAGCATGAGGCTATCTGCAAATTTCTGACGGCTGTCTCTGACCACAGAGTTGGGTAAATACAGTTATAGTGTAATTTTAGCTTATAAACATTCCTAAGAGATTGTATTTGTTCATATCAATGATTAAGTTGTTCTAATACATAATGTGTCTAGATTGGAGTGCTACCAAGAGTCCACAGTAAGTATATTAATGTACTATCCATTTTTCAAGTTTGCAAAGTTCCTTGGCAATATAAACAAAGAGCATGGTCTTGATTTTTTTCTTTCCTCTCATTTGGTGTAAAGTATGGAAGAGCCAGGGTCCAATGTCACTTCAGTTCATTTCAGCTCTGTTAAATTCTTATGCTCTCCTGTTGCACACTCCTTGTTCTGTGCTTATCTTCATTTGATATTAAATTTTTGATGCTTTCACTGAATGCCTGTTTTCAGCTTCATTGCCACCAAGAAGAGCTATGCCCTTTTCTTTTTTCCTGAATCAATTGGAGAGTCAAAATTGAGTATGAACACCAGTTAAGCTCTGGAAGTTTTGGCAGACTGTGTCTCTGGCCCTGAGGCTTGAAAGTGCCGTATGCCTGAAATCAGCACCTGCTTCAGCAACTTCAGAGATCCCTGATATGATTTCGTGCAAGAACTTGGCTAAGAAGTCCTCAACAAACCATCCACTTGCATCCTTCAGCTTGAGTTGCGTGGTCTTAAAAAGACAGCTTACAGTGCCCATAGTCAGTTCTGATTGGTCAGATTGGCCCTGCTCAGCCAGCTCCTGCTGAATTTGGAATGTTCTAGTTTTGTAGCATTAGGCTGATGGGCTGATGGCAGTTCACAGGGTAGCAGGTGAACTGGTTCACAATGAACAGGTTCACAATGAAATAGTCTCAGAGTACTTCAGACAAAGCCTCACCAGATTCTGTTCTTAGAATCCTAGAATCATTTAGGTTGGAAAACACCTGCATCGAGGCCAACCCTTTATCAAACACTACCATGTCAACTAATTTAACACTGAGTGCCATGTCTGGTCATTTCTTAAACACTTCTAGGGATGGTGACTCAACCACCTCCCTGGGCAGTCTGTTCTGATGCTTGACTGCCCTTTCAGTAAAGAAATTCCTCCAAATGTCCAACCTGAACCTCCCTTGTGTCAGCTCTTGTCCTGTTGCTAGTTGCCTGGGAGAAGAGACCAGCCCCCACCTGGCCACAGCCTCCTTTTAGGCAGTTGTAGAGTGATAAGGTCTCCCCTGAGCCTCCTTTTCCCCATGCTAAAGAACCCCAGCTCCCTCAGCCACTCCTCACTGGACTCACTCTCTAGACCTTCACCAGCTCTGTTGCCCTTCTCTGGACACTCTCTAGCCCCTCAATGTCTTTCTTGTAGTGAGGGGCCCAGAACTGGTCACAGAACTTGAGGTGTGGCCTCACCAGTGCTGAGTACAGGGGGACGATCTCTTCCCTAGTCATGCTGGCCACACAATTTCTGATCCAAGCCAGGGTGCTGTTGGCCTTCTTGGCCACCTGGGCACACTGCTGGCTCATGTTCAGCTGTCAGTGAGCACCCCAAGGTCCTTTTCTGCTGGGCCCCCTTCCAGACACTCTTCCCCCAACCTGTAGCACTGCATGGGGTTGTTGTGACGAAAGGGCCACCCCCAACACTTTGCCTTGTTGAACCTGATACAGTTGGCCTTGGCCCATTGATCCAGCCTGTCCAGATCCCTCTGCAGAGCCTTCTAACCCTTCAGCAGATCAACATTCTCACCTTGCTTACTGTCATGTGTGAACTTACTCAGGGTACCCTCAATCGCCTCATCCAGATCATTGATAAACTATTAAACAGGACTGGCCCCAACACTGAGCCTTGGGGAATACCACCAGTGACTGGCCACCAGCTGGATGTAACTCTGTTCACCACCACTCTCTGGGCCTGGTTTTAACTGGGCTACCAGCTTCTCCAGGAGAATGCTGTAGAAGACAGTATTGGAAGCTTTACTGAAGTCCAGATAGACAAGATCTACAACCTTTCCCTCATCTACTAGGTGGGTCACCTAGTCTTAAAAGGAGGGTGGTCTAGCAGGAGCCGTTGTTCCTAAACCTACGCTGGCTGGGCCCAGTTCCCTGGCTGTCCTGTACATGCCATGTGATGGCACTCAAGCTGCTCCTTCAGTCTTTGAGGGGAAGGGGAGGCAGACCTTTATTTCGGGCCTACAACAAGATGGAGCAAAGTATGTCACAACTCAGGATTTTGGCAAAAGATTCGTTGAGGCAAATGCAGTAGTCCTTTCAGGATTTTGTAGGATTTGCTCTTCGGTTTAATTCTTTTCATTACAGTTCATCTGATTGTTGAAAGCTGTTTAGTTATTTTTCCTCTCATACTTTTATATCTCTTGGTAGAGCGGGGAATCAAAATTGATCTTTTATATTTGTTTATAAATGTTAAACTCTAAACCTACAGTTCAGTGTTAACTACTTCCTCAGTCTACCTTCTGAACAGTAGTCTTCTGACAAGTTTCTTGATGGAGTAATTTCTGCTATCTTTAATTACAGATGGTCCTGTTTTCTTGATAACCTTTTTTGGCTTAGATGGAACCAGAAGAAACCAGTTGGGGACTGAATCTAATTAATATGAATGTTATCTGATAATAATATGTAGTTATCTTCCTTAACCCCACTTCCACATTTTCCAGGCTTTTGTGACCCAACTTTAAGGTTCATTTGGAATGTTTTGTGACTTAAAATGACCTTTATGTATGAAAGTCATCCCCTTTAGGTTCAATTCAACTTATTAGACAGAAAAGACATCTATAAATTTTTGATAGATTAAGTTCTATACTTATAAGGTGCTTCTGTCATCAGCAGGTGTGGGCAACTTCAGGTTGCTCCCAAGTGCTTTGTCTGGGGAGCTTTTCTGTAACATCTTGTTCTGA
>VZTI01001298.1:1715192-1824823 GCA_013397865.1 Struthidea cinerea | reverse complement strand
TGTTCTTCAAATTTACGGTGCTTTTAACTCCAGTCTCATTAATTATCTTTACAGTTCCTATTCAACTTTTGATGATATGGAAGTGTTTTTACATGGTCTTGATCTAGAACACATTAGAGGATTATTGAAGGTAATTTTGTGGTATATCTGCTACCTGTGAAGTAATTTGTGAAAGCAAAATGCATAATAAAGAAGTTATATCACTATTAATATATTAATTCAAATAAATTTCTTAAATAGAAATTTATTTATGAAATGGGAAGTTAAACTGCAATGGACTAAGTTGGATTTTTTGATTATGTGCATTAGTCACAACATTTGAGGTTTCTAAACTAGACAGATCTTTCATTGCTTCAATAATGGTGTTTTGTTCCTGAAAACGGAAGTAAAACAGGGAAGAAAATCAAGTTAAAACTGTTTTATTCTGAAATTCTTTTTGATGTCAGAAACCCCTTTGTTTTATACAGGAACAAGATGTAGCTTTAAGACAACTTCTGACCATGCAAAAAGATGACTTAATACAGGTCAGTTTACTACTTTAGAACTTAATTTAATTTTGACCTCTTTTTAAAATGTTTTTAATGTCTTAACTTCTCATTATAAATGTCTAACCTTGCAAGAATTCTTTCAGCATCTTCTGCAGCTTCTTGAATTTTAATGTGAATATTGACAGGCTTTTTCTGAAGTATGTAATCTCACAGATCAATGATTAATCAGGAGCAGGAAATAGTTCCAGTTAAATTTTAGTTGTTAACGTTTTTAGTTTTTAATTCTGATTTCTCTGAAAGGAAGTCAGTGCTACAATTAGCAGTAGATAATACTAAACAACTACTTTTGATGTGGTCCTCCTTTGTGAGGTGGTAATTTTTGTTGGAGAAAGAAGAGCTGTCTTACATTAGAATTGCCTGAATTGTAGAATCTCATATCCCACACAGGTTTGTAAAACCTTATCCCAAAAAAAAAAAGGGGGAAAAAGAGAGAAGATTTTGTTTCTTACAGTTTACTGCAGCTGGGAAGGTTGGTCTTTTGCTGTTTGCAAAGGGTTGGTCTTTTGACTAAGTGATGTGTTATTACAAGGCTTCGGTTCTCCGCTGAGATGTGGTGGTTGCTTTTCTTTCGTCTTTGCTGGAATTTTGCCTGTGGGAAATGAAAGGACTTTGTGCTTACCAGAGGATGCTGTGATAAAATCCAATTATAGGAGTCTCATTGGAACAACATAAGTACCTCAGGCTGTGGGACTCTTCTGAGCACTCTGTACTGGGGAGCTTTGGAATCTCTGGTCTGGGATTCCAAAGACGCCTCATAAAAACAGCCACTGCAAGACTGCTCCCTGCCACTGGCGCTAGCCATGTCCTTTGTGTCAGCTTTTTTTTCTCCTTATCCTGGTACTAAGGAGGCGTATGTTCTAGCAGCTGGAACCAACGCTGTATTCCTTTAGAGTGGATGTCAACAAGGATTGTTTTGCTTGAAGTTTTGTCTTATAACTGAGTAGAGTTAATTTTTGTGACAGAACTCACAAGTAATTCTGTATTCTCAGGGGGTGCTCATACAGGGAACTTTGTCAATGAAGAGATTTTTAAGAGTCGATCTAGGACAAAATATTATAAGGCATGTCAGTGTATTTTGATGTTACTGCTTTTCTGAAGCCTCAGGATCATTGGACAGCATCCTGGTGTCTTGGGATTTTTGGAACTCTAAAGCCCCTATTGATAGTAGTTTTGTCCTTTAAGGAGATTCTTGTGGATTTCTTCTCATTACTGTGTGAGCTGCCATGTTCGTCATGATTGCATTAAATGGTAGATCTGTCTGAGTGTATGTTCATAATGATCGCTTGCTTTGGTATTGGTGTCATTGCTTGTTTGTGTCCAGGGAACACTGGGGGAAGAGGAGAGAATTGTGGACTTCGGTAAATGGCTAAGCTTTATAGTTCCTTCTCCAAAGAGGTGTAATTTCACTCAAAATCATACCTTCTATTTCAGTGTTCTAAATTGTTTGAGGCTCCCTATTATAAAAGCAAACAAAGCTTTGAACAAATTGAAATAACTTACATGGATCAGCTGCTTCTACACAGGAAGATAATATCTATAAGAATTGAATTGCTTTGTCTCTTAACTTTGCAACAGCAGGAAACAGTTCCTGAAAAATAAATCATCCTTTGTGCATGGACATAAATTAATTAGTGAGTCTTCAGTTGAGAAGTTTAAAAATTACATATCACTCTTGGCTTATTAGCACTTCGTAAGTTATCCTAAATTCTTGATGCAGTGTAGTTTTAGAGCTCTGCTAACGGTTTCTCCCCACGCTGCTGATAGAACAAATCTAATCTGTTTCCTTGTAACTTCAGAGTTGAAAGTTTTTACTGTGATGGCAGACTTTCAGCTAACAGCCAGCTGTTTTAAATAGCCTGGATCTTATTACTACAAAGATTAATGATGACCTCTGATGGATGCCTCTGAACCAAGCTGCTTTGTATCCAGAGAACTGGGAAGAAATCCTGTCATCAACATGATATGCTTTCCTCCATCAAACAATATCAGGAAGATATTTTCTCTGTAAATATCTTTATCTGTATTCTACAACAGAGCCTAAACAATGAGTCTTTCAAGCTGAAATCCTTGCATTCCTTAAGCTTATAAACTGTTCCATTCTGGAAAAAATGTGTTCAACATACTGCGACATGTCTATTCAACATTTGGAGGTTTTTGTCTGCACTACTTATGACACTCCCATTTTTTATTTTGTTTTAAGCATTTTTCTCATAAGATAGCAACAGAAGTAATTTTGCTTCTGGATGCATTTAGGACTAAAAAGGTTTCTTTCTGACATTTTATTTAGTTTAGAATAAGAGAAATTGGCATCTTGTTTTGGATTTGAGAATGTATAATGAGAAGTTGACGCATCAAAATTCAAAATATAATCCAGAAATTTAACAACGTAATTAGATAATTATCTGGTGTATGTACTTCTGTATCACAGTTCCAGGACTCATTTCTCTGCCCCTACTCCCTGAAAAAAGCATGTAATATTTGACAGAAATGTGTCAGGTTATTAAAATTAGTGGCTACTTGGGCAAAGTGGCATTGATATAAGAGTTTGTGCATAGCTTCACTGGTTTTATCTGTGCAGTATATCATCTTTCATGTGTTGAGGCCATCTTATTTACCTCTTGTCATGTTCATGCTGGAGTGTGAGCTTGGGGCTTGGGTTTGGAGGGGCTGCTTTGTATGTATTTAAGTAAAGAACAAAATAGATGTTCCTAGAGTTGATCTGGCTAAAATTGAGAGTTCTTATAGTCTGTTTTATAGATATAAGCAAGTTCTTGTACAGCACTTGCACGTTCTTAAACATGACCACTTCACAATAATACTTGCATAATTTGGACTGCAGAGCACAAGTGAACCAACACCAACTTAAAAATTCACTTATCCTTCAAGAAGGGCTTATTGCACTGTGGTTGTTCCAAGCATTCATTCTTGCATGAACAGTCAGGTTCTGGGTCACTTCATGTTCTTGCAGAGGTGGTCTAGAAATTGGGAAGTAATTTGGACTGATCTATCAACCTTCCAGCTCTTAGTTCTGCACCTTTTACCTCTAAATGCAGAATTACTGTGGTGGTAGAAGGCTTTATCTATAGTGATATTTATCACATTCTTTACTTCCTGACGCATATTTTCAAGATGTGGTGGTGTTCAGTGATCCGCTTGCAGAAAAACAAAATGATGTTTTATTTCTAGAGGAACAAAGTACTTCTTCCTGATATGCTGGTCAGAAAGCTGCATCCTGATTTGCTGGTTTCAGGAATGAGAAGGTGGAGTCAAAAGCAAAGGCAGTCTTCACAATAGTTCCTACTTTAAACAAGATAGTTTTAATCTTCAAGAATAACTGCTGTTGTATAAATCAGCTTACTTATTCAAGATGAAATGACTGCTGTAATGCTTTGTAAGCCTTAAGAAAATATCAGTTCATTACAGATAGGGCTCCACAAGGCAAACCTGAGAACTAATGAATTGAGCAAACTTATAGCTCAACACAAGTGAAGCAGATTATTTATAAGAAACCCAGATCTATCTATCTTAAGGCTGCTAGTGATATTTGATAAAAAGACTTCAGTAAAATTTATTCAGGTACCCATAGAAACCTGTTAGAAACTCAATCTTGTTGGGATTTTGCATTACTGAAGAACTTACTTGTCTATAAACTTAACATGGTTTTGAAATGTTTAAAGGCACTCTTGTGAGCCCACAGTTTTTTGTTACCTGTAATTGGTGGAGAACCTGGAGGACAATTTTATGCAGTCACAATGAACATTGGGTGCCAGAACATCGGGTCTCAGAAAAAAGCAAGCATTTCCCTAGACACCATCTCTTCCCTAGAATTTCGATCTGATGTGGGTTGTCAGCTGTTCATTCAAAATTCTTTCTGACAGGAGTCTGGGAGACTGCAAACACTAACATCTTCCAGATTTTTGAGGGTGCAGAAGGTAACTTCAAGTCCTCAGAGTATCACTGGGGGTCCCGTATAGCCTAGCTTTGTAGACTCTTAAGGTCCTTGCAGTCTCAAATTCCAGAGTGGTCTACTTCTGTTGAGTTAGGTACTCAGCTGGCACCTTAGGAACAAAGTCAAGAGATTTTTCACTTGTGTGGAGGAGCATCTTAGGGCTGCTGATACCAGAAGTCCTGCATTGCACAGCAGCCTGTCAGATGAGCAAGGAAAAGTATTGAATGTGCCGCAGAAGCATTTCCCTTTTAACAAATGAACTATTCTTTAAGTGTTCTGCAAGAAAACTCTCAGCCTAGAATTTAAATATGACTTAAAATTCAATCTGAGATACTTGATGAATAGCACAGCTGCCAGTGTTTTCTGTTCCAGGCATCACTTGGAGAATCTCAGTTACATAGTATATATCTTTTGTGTTTTCCTTCAGTTAAAAAAGGTGTCTTCCTGTAAAATTCTCTATTTTATGCTGATTTGATAGTTTCCACTCTTTCTTTCTGAGTTAATGCTGTATCACCACCATGATGATTCATTATCTTGCTGTCAGAGGTGATTCTGAAATGGAAAACCCAGCATCCTAACAACACAGGGGTACTTAGGCAAACTGCTATTTTTTTTTTTTTTAATAAACCCTAAACAGATTTTCTGAGTATCCTGTTCAATTTCAGTTTGG
Source organism: Struthidea cinerea (assembly GCA_013397865.1). Lineage (NCBI taxonomy): Eukaryota > Metazoa > Chordata > Aves > Passeriformes > Corcoracidae > Struthidea > Struthidea cinerea. The sequence goes on along the minus strand of VZTI01001298.1, from coordinate 1,819,656 downwards.
CAGCTCCTCATCTCTTGCCATTTTGTTCTGCATCATTGAATATTTTCTGTGGTTTTATTTTTTCCTTTGTCACTTACATACATTGTAGCTGGTTGCAATAACTTAAAACCAACTTCTTTTGAATCTTAATATTTAGAAGCTTGTGCAATAAGTGTTACTGTACTGTTATGTCTAGTAAGTTTAAAAGTAAATATTTGGAATTACTCTTTTAATTTAGATTGGCATTACAAATCCTGGAGATCAACAGAAACTCCTAGATGCTATTAAGGAGCTGCAAGTGGAAGAAAGAAAAATTGAAGATATCTCCGAAATTATGAAGCTGGAATTGAGGTATTAACAGTATATCAAAGGAAATGGAAGTGAAATATTAACTATTTAAGGTGACCATGTTATTTTCTGTGGCTCAAAGGTAAAATTGTTTCACACCTTATCCCTTAATGCATAACATGCATGAGAATATGTGAGTTAGTGGATTATGAGAGCTGGTGGTGGCTGTGTTTTGCACAAAGAAAGTTGGAAGCATAGACAAGGTAGGCTCTGCTAGTCTTCCAATCAAATTTGTCTGATTGTAAGATGCAATTTAAAAAAGTGCAGGAGGGAGAGATGCATATGACTTCTGCACAGGCCTTTAATTTTCAACTCCTAATATAATATCTTGTACATGTGTATCTTAAATTATATATGCTACTTCTGTTTAGATTCCAGGTTTTTTCACTGTTTTTCTCTTCCACTGGAAGCAGTTTTTACTGGCTTCTAAAATATCTCATTTTTTTATCTTACCAATTAAGCAGTTTAGAAGCTGTTTTCCTTATCATAGATTATATGTATCAGTAGGTTTATAAGGAAACTTTTTAAAGAAAGTGTTACTCCTTCAGACTTCCATTCCAACTTGATATTTTTTCCCATTATAGTATTTAAGCATCAGGTCTGCAACACCTCTCATACTTTTAGTATAGTCTTGTGCAGTACCATGGAAGCCAGGCCTGAGCTGAGAGGTACGTTCCTCAGCAACCTTATTAAACTTAATAAGTTGTCTAAGCACTGCTAGAGCACTCCACATCCAGCACAAAATGAAAAATGAAGGATATAGTAAGTACAAAGGAGCCTTAAGATTTCTGAAGTCTCTTATCCTTTATGTGTAAGTACTTTTTTTTTTCTGGAAGGCACACCTAGATTTCAGTTTAAATTCCATGCTCATATCTTTCCTCTTCTTAATTCCCAAACCTATAGAAGAATAGCTACTAAAAATGGATTAGATGGTAAGGGTTCAGTGCCTCTTTGAAGTGTGTGTATCTCCCTCTTGACTAGTGATCTGACAGCTGTGCTGGTACTCTCATAGATACTACTTCCCTCTCCAAAATACTGGGGAGAACTGTCTGTATTATTTGAATGCTGTAAGGCTGGAGTCCCTGTTAGTTATGTTGTTCATTGGCCCAAAAAATATGCTTGGGTTCAAATTCAGTCTGTACGTATCTCCATGCTTTGGAGGCAACTGAATTGCACTGACACTGTGCATTAGCAGTCATGTCATAGAGTGATCCTGCCATAGTGTTGTCTTTAGAGTCCCAGTTCCATGAGACTGTCTAGTATGTATTCCACTCCCAACCAATCATTCCTACACTGATTGCTCCCAGTGCTGGTGCTATGCTGGTATCTTTATCCATTACTGTGTTTATGAAAAAGAGACTTTGTGGCCTGCTTGAGGTGTGTTTCTGCAGCACAATGCCAAGTTTGAGCTGTAGGACATGGGAAGTTGTGCAAGGCATTTGAGAAGGCTCTTGAAAGACTGAGATGGGCTGAAAAGCGGGGAGTTCATGTCCTGGTGGAGGACTTTGATGTTGCTTCTGGTCTGTGAGGAGATAAGGAATTGGCTGGATAGTCACACTGGCCAAGAGTTGTGGGCAACGACTCAATGTCCAAATGAAGACTAGTAACAAGTGACACCCCTACACCCCTCAGGGGTTGGTGTTGGGGCTGGCGCTGTTTAACATCTTTGCTGGTGACATGGAGACTGGGATTGAGTACACCCTCAGTATGTGTGCTAATGACACCGAGCTGTGTGGTGTGCTCAAGGGAAGGGATACCATTCAGCCAGACCTTGACAGGCTTGAGTGGTGGGTGCGTGAAATTCAGCAAGGCCAAGTGCAATGTCCTGGGTCAGGACAATCCCAAGCACAAATACAGGCTGACCAGAGAATTGACTGAGAGCAGCCCTGAGGAGAAGGACACCCAAGAAACACATATAATAGTGTTTCTAGATAATACAATCATAGAAACACAGAATATCCTGAGTGGAAGGGTCCCACAAGGATTATCAAATTCAACTCCTGGAAGAAGCTCAACATGACCCAGCAAATGTGCACTTGCAGCTCAGAAGGCCAATCGTATCCTGGGCTGCAGGAGTGGCCAGCAGGTCGGAGGGGATTCTCCCTGTCTACTCAGCTCTCATGACGCTCTACCTGGACTACTGCAGCCAGCTCCAAGACTCCCAGCATAAGAAGGACATGAATCTGGAGGGAGTTCAGAGGAGGGCCGCAAACATGACCAAGAGGGCTGGAGCACTGGTCCTATGAAGACAGGCTGAGACACTTGGAGGGTGTTCAGCCTGGAGAAGAGAGGACTGTGGGGAGACCTGAGAGAGACCTAAAAGGGGCCTACCAGAGAGATGGAGAAAGACTTTTTACAAGGGCATGTAGTGGCAGGACAAGGGAGAATGCTTCAAACTGATGGAGGGCAGGTTTAGATATGATGTAAGGAAGAAATTTTCTACTGTGAAGGTGGTGAGATATTAGAATAAGTTGCCTAGAAAAGCTATGGATGTCCCATTCCTAGGAGAGTTCAAGGCCAGGTTGTATGGAACTTTCAGCAACCTGGTCTAGTGAAAGGTGTCGCTACCCTTGGCAAAGGGATTGGAACTAAATTGTCTGTAAGGTCCCTTCCAACCCAAACTATTCTATGATTCTGAAATTCTCCATCAAAACAGTGTGTACTTTCAGAAGAGAATCCTGCAAACTTGGACACGTGCTGCAATACTGAAGAACTGAAGTTCCAGCATGCAGGAGGGTATAAACCAGTAGGATACGGATACACCGTAAATACTTTAATAGCATCTGAGCCATTTGTATTAAAATAGAGACTTTGCTGCTGAGCCAAGGTGGTAGGCCAGAAATCTGTTAGATGCCTTTAGAAATGGATATTGACTCTTCAGCAAGTGAAAATTAGCTACAGTTTAAGGAGACTTTGCCCAGTTTAAGCTTTATATATTTTTATGTTAAAATGTATGCTTTTTTCAGATTGTTCCACAGTAGCGTTTAGTACATACATTCAAGCAGAATTAAAAATTTGAACAGAGGGAGTAAGTAGAGAAATACAAAACATCATCCATTCACTGTGTGTGGCCAAATACAATAAAATACCCACATGGTATTTGGTGCAATCTCACACACCAGTGACATATCTTATTCCTAGTAGAGTGTGGGTTTAGATCATATGTAGTTCTCAAAACCAGAAAATAATTGATTGATTAAAGATCGAAGTACACAAAATATGACAGCACTTCAGTTATGGCAAACACTGCATAGTTTTCTAGAAAATTGCCTGACATGTATTCTAGGAATCTGACCTTGAGACTAAAATCTTAGGCTATGTTTACATCCTGTTATATAAAGATTTTGCTTTCCACTTGTTCAAAGTCATTTTGTGAGAAGGAGAATCAGTCATTAAGTCATAGAAAAACTAACATAGTAGAAAATCTTCAACTGATTGATTATAAACTTACGGAGTGTCTAGCACTATTTAGCCACTGATGTTTTGACAGCCATTCATTCTTTTTAGAAGTGATCATTTTTTGAAAATGTTATTTCCATTTCTAAATGTAAGAACATATCACTGCAATAGGTATAAAATTCCATGAAAGTAGGGAGTTTTTTAAGAACTATGGTGTAGTGAAGTAGTATGGTAGACTAAATGTTTTTTCCCCCTTCCTACTTCAACCCCATGACATACTTTATATTTGCCGAGAATCCTTCCGGAATTCCAAAAGATAATTTCCTTTGTGATGAAACACAAAAGGTGCCATAACTGATCCCAGCCAGCTAAAAAGTTATCTTTCTAAGTAGATGAAAATATTTGTGATTATGGCTTGACTGTAGTAATGTGGGAGGAACTTTGACTATCTCCAGATGTTTAGTGTTTGTGTTCTTTACCTGAAATACTCAGTCCAATTACATTGTTCTGAAACAAGCAATAGTTTATTTTATAAAAACAAACAAGCAGGCTTTCTTACTTCCACATCTCCATGAAAACCATGTGCAGTATTGGTTTTAAACCTCCAGCATTCCTATTAATACTTCTGTATATTTCTGTTTGAAGTGCTAAAGTCTTAACTGTTCAGCATTATTGCAAATAGTCCTGAGCAGTGGCAGAAATTTTACTCACTAGTGGTCCTCTGCCCAAAGTTGAAGGAAAGTGCTCTATGACACTCTATGGCCTAAATTCCATCTCCATTTAGATGCTTACACTGCATTGGCATGTAGCTTAGTTTAGCTGTTTGACAAATTTCGTGGATACGTTTTTGCCCTCAGAAGCAAGAAGCAAGTGGTGTGAGTATGTTACATTTAGGTTTAATAGCAGATTGCCTAGGGAATGGAGGAATGTTGGAGTCTGAATTAGTTTATTCAGATCCTATGGATCTGCAGAACAGGAAGATCTGCAGTAGGAAATTGTAATTGTCTCTTGTTTTGGCCCTGCCTGTTATTCACCCAAATAGCTTAGAGTTATCAGAAACATTCCTACTGGAGATACAGACACTTCTCAGGAGTTTCAGGGTTTGAGAGCTCACTCAGTAAAAGCAATTGGATCATCTTCTTCCTTGCCCTCTTTCCCTCTTCCTGGTGAATGGCAACAAATTTCTGGCCAGCACCATGACTTAAGACTAAAATTCTCTGACACTTCCGGTAAACTTGAGTCAGTGTCATGTGGAAGCTCTAGAAACTTAAAGTTGAAAATAAACTGTTACATTTTTCTGTACCTCACTCCACTTTTTGGAGACATGGATCAAAGTAATTTTGAGAGTTGTCTTCCTGCTTGTATTTGAGCACCAAGTAAAATTTTTCTTCAAAAACATAACATCAGGTATTTTAGGCTCTGAGGTATGTTTCCAGATCACAGAATCACCAGATTGGAAGAGACCTGTAAGATCATTGAGTCCAATCCATGCCCTAACACCTCAACTAAACCCTGGCACTGAGTGGCAGATCCAAGGGCCAAGCCAGTATTACTGAATTCTTACTTTCTTCCACTCTGCTGGAGACTAAATGACCCTAAACATAGTCATTTCAGTCCTAGCTCCAAGGTACAAACCAGACTTTTTCCCTTGCATCTACCTCAAAAAATGTAAGCTGCAGGTCAAAATATTGTCCTTCCAAAATAAGGTGGGGGAGGGAGAGGATGGAATGGGACAAACAAGGGGGGAAAAAGCAAACTTGCTAAGATGTTAAATGTCATTAACTACTTGCTGTTAGAATGATACTGGGTTTTTTGTATGTTATAAAACTGCATGTCTAACTCACTAGCCAGTGTTGGAAATCCATAGGTAATATTTGGCTTGCAAAAAGTGACAGCATTTGACAAATAACAAAATATGATTTTATTTTTCTAGTGAAGATGAATTCCTCAAGTTTCTTCAGAAGTTGAATAAAGAGTGTATTAAGCTGATCATTCCTGTGCAGACCATGAATAACCATTTCCTCAAAAATTCTCACAAGGTATTCAACCAAACAAAAGATTGATTTAGAGTGTACTATTCCACCTTGTAAAATGAAAACTATGAATACTATGAAAATATGAAAACTATGAATATAAACCATCTTGGTTATTATATAGTTATATAAAGCTGTCCAATGCTCTTTCTCTAAAGGACACTTCTTAAAAATAATTTATTTCAGAGTTAAGCCACACAACTAAAGGAGATAGATTTGTTTCTTCATGTTTCTACTGATAGGAGAGTTAAGGTGACAAAAGTTTCCAACAAAGGCTGCTAGGGAGTAGTATCTTGTTGTGCATAAATCATACAATTAAAACCCAGCATAAACGCAGTTATAAACCTTTTCTGGCGCTGTCTTTTGTGATATGCTAACTGTAGAGTATTAAATTATAATCTACAGTTATGTAATTATGGCAAATAACTGTATTTATTAACAGATGGTATTGCAGTGGGCACCGACTGAATGTTATATTGAAGTCTGCAAAGACTTGATTTGCAGCATTAACAAGTTGGGAGAAGAAGTTGGCAAGCTGAAGGACCTGGTGATACAGGTGGGTGTGTGTGAGTGAGGCTGTTAAATACTGTGTACAAGTTTCTGATGCAACTGCAAATGTGGCATCCATCAGGGAAATGTTTCATACCTTGGTCTGCCAAAGGCTGTTTAGCTTTAGCTTGGGCATTGCATTGCTCTGTCCCCCTTCCAGCTTTTCATGAACAGAATGAGAAATAATCTCTAATATTCCACGGCAGTGTGGAAAATCTCCAAAAGAAAGCACAATCTACCTGTGGAGAATCTCCAAAAGAAAGCACAATCTGACTTTTTCTTTCTACTGCACAAAATAATTAATTGGAATGTATCCCTGTGCTCTTGGACAACCACAGTGGCATAGATGCCACGCTGAATACTTACACTCTTACTTTTTAATTAAGGAATCTTTTGTTTGGAATTATTGACTCACAAGGAAGATACTAAGGTTTTATGGATTGAATGGGAGGCATCCCAGATAACTCTGCAGAGTGACAAAAGAAGAGGGTGGGAGAGGTCAAGGCTAGATGTTAGCACCACATCAGTCATTCTCAAACCAACACAGTGACACTCTCTTGTCAGATGGGGTCATTTTAAGTAATAGGCTGGTAAAATGAACGGCCGCTGGGTAGGGTAAATGGAGCATCAGTGTCAGAAAGGAATCTGTTGCTGAATGAAGCCATGTGGAACTCAGACCTTGAGTATAATGCTACTAATTCAATTTCCTGTAGTTTAAGTAATTTTAATGTAGTATAACAGCCTTCTCCCAATAAATCACTTAACACCAAATATATTAAGAGGTAGAAACTGTGGCAAAGAACTTATTAGCTATTTATTCCTTTTTTTGCATATGCAATCATCAATTGTGTATATATTTGCCTCCTATATATGCAGGCCAGTTATAACGGCTGGGAGGGTTCCAAGTTTGGTGCCACTTGACTTTATCTGTACGTAAGGTTTAATAGCTGTCAAGATGAAGCATGGTGTCTTTGTATCCTGTGTGAAACAGCCTTGTAATTACTTCAAAAATGCAATTCCTTTTTAAAATCCTGTTATGTTTTATGAATTTCACTTATGAATGCTTTAATACAAGACATTTTTGTGCTACTTAATTTATGATGGAGCACTTTTGAATGTAGAGCACCCAAGTGTTTATTATGAACATGTGAATCTAAGTGAAACAGTTAAACCTTACATAAAATGTTTGTATAAATTCCCTTGAAGTCTTCAGTACTGTTTGCTAAGCTTAATCATTACAAGACTTTGCCAGCAGTACATCTGTAGCATATAATTTTTGAAAGTGCAGTAAGTGAGATGGCCTTCCAAGCATTGTGAACTAAGGTAGAAAATAAGAACCTAACCCTGCTGTCCTTTATGACAAGGCTCCACTCAGGTTCAACGTGTATTTGAGCAGGCACTTGTAAGGTACTTTCCACTCTCCCTTTAATTTCAAGAAAGTCTAATCTGTTACGTATTTAACTTCCTTTATAAATAAACAGTGGTTTTAGTAATTAAATGGCAGAAGTTCTAGATAAACTGTTTGACAGTTGGAGTTCAATTGTTTTGTTATTAGATTTTTGTAGCATCTAATAATAGCAGTATTTTACTCCTGAGTAATTAAGTTTGCAAATGAACAGTTTGTTTTTCTAATATATGTTACAGAATGATTGAACATCAGGTAAGATGAAGGTTTACACACATTTATTTCAAATTAAGTAGGACAGAGACAGAAAGAAGTAATATCAATCCTAGATGCATGCAGATTCTTAGGACTGGGTACTTTATAATCTACTTAAGGAGCTTTCACACTAACTCTTTTTTTTTGCACTTTTTACATGGATTTTACGTCTGCCTCAGTATGAAAAGAGGAATGAACCTAACCGAGTGAAACCTCCAGAAAAAGCAGCCACCTTGGGAAAAAAATTAGTAAAAATGGGAGTGGTAACATTGCTTGGATTTGGTTTTTTCTTATTTACAATTAAATTAGTAGCAAAGAGAACCCAAAGTTAAATTTAGTGCTGTTTCTCATCATATCTGTAGTATTTGTATCTAGTATGTACTTGGATCTAAAAATAAAGTTATTAAAAATTAAAAGTGTTACTTAAGAGTATCTTAGGGTTTTATTTTGAAATTCATTGTTGGTATAGAATGCAGGTCTAAAATCTTGTCAAAGCTGCTTTTCCTTTTTTGGCATAAAGCTGTGATTATTGCTTACTAATTACTAGTTTCGGTTTTTTACCTTAACTGTTCAGAGGTGAACATAAGCAAATTCTGAGTATATATCACATGTTTGTATTTAAAATTATAGCGCAGATGTGTTTTGGGGGTTGGGATGGTTTAAAATATTTTAAGTATCACATTCAGTTTTAACTTGATAAAGACCTTTTCTCTTGCAGAGAGATATGTGTGGGGTTTTTTTCTTTTCCACAATCAAGAGAACTATGGAAATGTTGTTAAATATTGCCTAAAAAGTCATTTCCCACTGAACTATGATACTTAAATTATGCCTGAAATCTGCTTCCTTAGGGATACTCACCTCTATTAAGAGTTTCATCACATCTATTAAAAGGATTATAGTAATCCTTTGCTATAAGAATGCAGACAACTTACAAGGCATAGGAGCTTGTTTTTTCTTGGTCTGGTCTTTCACTACAAATTTTTTCTTAATATTTTCTCCACTTAAAAAGGTGTTTGTAATCCCACAGTGAAACATTTATAACTGGTTTTGGTCTGCTTAGCAAACCAGCTATGTTAGGAAAAAAGAGAGTTGGTATAAGTGAGTTTGAGCTAGCTATGTTTTTGCAGGTTTCAGTAAACATCTGTAAAAATGCTGACTATTTTGGAAGGGACATTTTTCTTTCAAAATGAAACAAAAGGAGTCTAAAAAAACATAAACCTGAATGGGTGTGTGAAACTTTTGGTCTCTGAGTTTTTAGAAATGTTGTGTGGAGTCTTAACCTTTGATATTCCCTCTAGAGAGTAGTAAGGAGAAGATAAAAACTTGAGTGCTATTCCAATCACTGTTACCACTGTTTTCTGCTTTTTTGTTTTAGAGAATTGCATTGGGTGTTAGTGTGTTTCCTTGTTACTGCAGTTGTTTTACCTCCTTTCCTCGTTCGAGTACAGAGTGATGAGGCCAGAGGCAAAAACAACATAAGTTGGGGGGGTTTTTTCCTGTTTTTTTCTGCTCCCAAACTGGTGTCAGAGGGGATAAGCTGTATTCACCACCACCATCTGCCAGAAGTGGAAGTGAGCATTCTATCAGCATGAACAAAGTATAGAAAAGAAAATATTCTTAAAATGGTTCTCTGTTTCTTCGCATTGCCTTAGAATTTTTCCTAAACTAACAGGGTGCATATTGTGAAAGGAAGAACCTTTTGTATACATACAACACCTCCTCTAATCAGCTCGAAATACAGTTCAATTGCAGTTGCTCAGTGATGGGATGGCTCGCAGGTAGTACTAGAACTTTGACACCTAATGTCTTTTGGGAGTTTCTGTTGGGTGAAGATGTTTGGGGTTTTTGGGGTTGGTAGTGGAGAGGGAAGTGGTCAGGCCTGTTGTTCAAACTGTGTTTCCTACATGTACTCTTGTATTAATTAAGTGGAATTATTTCAACCACTAGTAAGTGGTTGAAAAGATTCTGCTTCTTAGCCCTTACTTCTCCACTTAAGTGACAATTGGCATTAACAAAGCCACTTCAAAAGACACTGAATATAGCTTCCATTTCAAGAGATGCATTTTCTGCCACTAGTAGTTCTTGGCATTTGAGACAATAAAAGTTTAAACTTTTTTCCCATCAATTTGAAGAAAAGATCTGGTCAGATGGAGGCCTTTTAAGCTTAACTTGGAGCTCTTGCAATTGAACAGAAAATCTGCTCCAGAAAAGTTTTATCGGTATTTAACTAAATTATTATGCCTTTGGTGTAAAGTACTTAGGAGGGAAAAAGTTATGCATGATAGTTGCTGGTAACTTTTTTTTTTTCTAGTGTGAGAGTTACAATAAAGGGATTTTGCAGAAGTGAGTCGAAGGTCTGAACTTCAGGAGATGACCTCTAAAATACGTTTGGAGGAAGCTTGGTCCTTTTAAATTATCTTCTGGATCACCTGTTTCTGATGCTTATAGTCTCGATTGCAAACACACATGTGAACGTCATATGGGTTAAACATAAGCTTTGTGCCAGCAGCATCATTGGCATCCTGCACTGTTCAAGTATAGTGTTTAAAATTCCATAAACCACTCACAAGAAGCAAGGGTCTTGGAGTAGCCACTTTAGGCTGTTTTCATTAATTGATCGATCAGAAACTGCACTACATGAGGAGGACATGTTAAGAGCCAAATGAACAAAGAATATTTTAACATACCATATCATAAAAAAAATAATAAAGTTGCATTTACCTTCTTGGATTCCAAACTCAGGCTTAAGCAATGCATTTCAAAATCCTTTATTCACTTTCATGTTGTTGCAGTGCTTCTTTCAAATTCTCTGACAAGGTGTCACAATATGGTAGTGATAGGGCAGGAAGCAAAGTTTCCTTCAACATCTGGCCCCTTAGTTGCACTGTCAGAATTCTTACTCCCACCAACACCTCCTAAGGGAGCCTTCATATGAAAGCGTCCCTGCTGTGAGGCCTCCTTCTGCAAGTCGTCAAATTGCAGTCATTATCCTAGAACAGTGAGAATACAATGATTTGCACATCTATAAGGGGATCTGAGGAGAATGCTAAAGAGCTTTGCATGTATTAAGCAGGTAAGCTGCACAGCCCTGCTGCTGTTGTTCTCCTACAGTAGTGCAAATTGAGATGCTGAGGATTGAGTGAATTGGACCTAGGGCCAAATCCTTCGGGATACCTAGTTGCTTAAAGATGCAGTGAGGTTCCTACTTGCAATGTTATTGGATACCTAACTTGTCTTCATAGGGATGACTATTCATACAATGGCCTTTTCTGAATCATTTGGCTGTTATGTAAAATTAGAGCCTTGGGTGATCCTGTGGAATTCTGAAAGAACTGCAAGATTTTTTTTGTTGTTGTTAATTTTCCCATCTAAGATACACTGTGGCTTGTGTGTCCTGTGTCTCTTCTGTGCCTTGGGATTTGCTCTGCTCCTTAAATTTGACTTGTGCAGTACCTGGCCTGTCATAAGGCATTACCCTTAATTATTCTTGTTAGCCAATTACAAGTGATAAAGAGTAGTTTGGAGTGTGTGTATTCTTAAATTGAGAAAGAGTGAGCTTTTTTTTCTATTATAGTCTCCATTGACTTCAGTATGTGTTTGGTTTATCTTCTTTTATTTCATCTAAGTGCCTTGTTGAGGACAAGATTTAAAATGTGCAATTTATTCTTCTTTCTTTTGTTGTCTTTGAAACCCTTCAGGTGTTCCCCAAAGCTATCACTTCCTCATAAGCCTGAGTAGGTGTTCCTTTGCATCTGCCTTCTCTGTTTCACCAGTTCTGCAAAAGCTACAGGTCGTCTTTCCCAAATAAAACTCCTGTGTTACTAGTGAAGTACTACAAGAGTTGCTTTGGATCTTTATGTACAGAGACTACAGTTCTGATACCTGTTGGTAGGTAGCAAGGCTACAAAGCCTTGAAGGTCTAACAGGTATCAGAACTGAAGATTTCTGCTTTTCTTTAAAAGCATGTACTGTCATTTCTTTGTTCTGGAGGCAGGGGGAAGTATATATTTGAAAATTTACATTTCCCTATTCCAGAAATAGGCATTTCCAGGTAATGGGGCTATACTGAGAAACGAGTGAGATATGACCTGGGGTATTACTGACATGAGATGATTATGTGATGGGTATCCTCAACAGTTTTAATAGCTGATAAATTCTAGTTTTTATCCTGATCCAAATGGTGTAGCTTCATGTGATATAGAGCCATAGTCCCTGGAAGTGGGACTTACAGAGATATCTCTGGGGAAGGATTTTCAGTTTTTTTAAGATGTGCTACTGGCTGTAATATATATGGGAAGATGTGTTCTACTTAAAGAGTTTGGTGGGGTTTTCCTTTAAAAAAATTTTCAAATGAGCTTCCATGCCTTCAGCTTTTCTGAAAACAGTCTTTATTTGAATGTAGAAATACAGGTTTAACTACATTATTTTCATTATTGTATTGAAAAACCTCAGCTCAGTTTCAGAAGGTATGTAGAAAATGGGGCTTTCAGTGCTCTAGCTACTCCACTGTCATCTGGACATGGCATCATGCACATGGCGTGATTTCTTAACTGCATGAGAAACTGTGCACATACTACTTTTTGAAGATACCTACAGATTTCTAGATTCAGTCTGTTCTTGCAGCAAGGGCGGCCAGCAGCCTCTCCAGGGCTGCATCAGGAACCAGCACTACCTCTCATGAGAGACAGTCCTCCATGAACTTCAACGTGAATCCTTTCCATAGGCTGCAGTTCTTCATGAACTGCTCCAATGTGGGCCCTAAGCCATAGGGTGCAGTCCTTCAGGAACAGACTGCTCCATTGTGGGTCCCCCGTAGGGCAGAAGTCCTGCTAGTAGCATACTCTAGCATGGGCTTCCCACAGGGTCACAGCCTCCTTCAACCCAGCATGGGGTTCTCCACGGGCTGCAGGTGGATCTCTGCTCCACCATGGACCTCTGTCAGCTGTAGGGGCACAGCCTGACTCACCATGGTCTGCTTGGGAATCTCTGCCCTGACAGGTGGAGCTCTGTCTCCCCCTTGTTCTTCACTGGCTTGGGTGTCTCCACAGCTGTTCCTCTCACATTGTCTAACACTCTCTTTAGTACAGTTGCTGTTGCAGAGGGGTTTATTATCAAATAGTGGTCCCATAGGTGCAACTACCATCACTGATAGGCTTGACCGTGGCCAGTGGCAGGTTTGTCTTGGAGCTGGCTGACGTTGGCTCTGTCAGACATGTGGGAAGCTTCTGGCACCTTCTCACAGAAACCACCCCTGTAGCCCCCCTCCTGCCAAAACCTGGCCATGCAAACCCAGTGTGGTCCCCCAGGTTCCTTTCCAAACTTGCCTGTTTTGCCATTCTCTATAATGAGAGTGTGTTTGTTAGTAGAAATAATGGATCCAAGGTGAACTTCTATATAGGCCCAGCACAAAGTGGAGGGAGAATCTTGGAGAAAGAATCTGAATAGCAAAAAAGCTGGAATGCAGATGTGGTAAATGACTTATGGAGAAGACAAGAACATCATGGATAAGCCACTTGTGCAGTAGCCACAGGTAAAGGAGTTCCTGTTAGTACAGAAGGGTTTAAGAAATTTTAAGTCAGCTTTTTTCTGCAAGCCTGAGAAAGCTGGTAGCAGGGAGGACTGTAACCTCTGTTTGTACAGGTCTAAAATACTGCTGGAATTTGCTGTCCTCTCACTGGTGTTTCTCTGCCATGCTAGTTGATCTGAAGTGTATTGTAAATGTGAGACATAAGTTGGCCGGAAGCTAAAAATTGGAGTGTGTTTTTACATACTGGTTACATTTTATCAAATAGATCAACAGATGAATGCTCATCTGTTGCTTTTAAGAACTGCTGGAGTTAGTAAGAGGAGCTGTAGTTGCCTCTGGGCAAGTACTACTGTTGGAGAAGCATTCGTGTGTCCCAAGCTTCAGTTATTCTTACTCAGTAGTCTTTGCAGTGGAAAGGTTTTGACATTGCAGTGTGGGTGGGTGTTGGGTGTTGATTTCTGGGGATTATTTGGGGTATTGCTCTCAAGTTAATTTGGTAAGTGGCTGAATGTTACCACCTCGAAACATAATTCTACGTATTGCATTTTCTTTCTGAAACGGTATGTGCTTACATCTAGTTCTATGTCTGTGATCTTGAGAAGTTGTACCGAGAAACAGGAGAATAGCTGTAATATGCTGCCTGAAGAACAGCACTTAAAGGGTGCTTCCTAGCTTGCTCTTCCAAGATTTTCACCTGGAGTTGACAACTGCAGGCTTCTTTTAGTAACAAGAGCTGTGCAGTCCCTAACTCACTTAGCTCCCTTGGGCATTTGGGGTTTTTTCAGCCAACGAGTGCTGTCTCGGAAGTGGGGAATGTCCAGCTTGATAACGACGGTTCGTTGTTTGGAATATGTGTTACCCTGTATTTGCTTTGCAGAGATGACACGAAGTGAAAAAGTTGCCAAATCCCTTTATTCTTGTGTTGGCGTCCAGCCCCGGTCGCATCGCCCCTCTCTCGGGCGGGGGCCGCCAGTCGCCGCTCGGGCCGGGGAGGGGTGCGGCGGCAGCGGATACCCCCTCCCGGGATTCAAGCGCGATGGGGCACGTAGCCCGTCCCCCTGTCGGAGCCCATGGGCCGGGGGTCCCCGCGGTGCGGGGCTGCGCAGGGACGCCCGGGACGGAGGCACCCCGGCGCCGGTGCCCTCGAAGAAGCTGACCCTGCTCTGCGGGGCCCGCGTCGAGGGGAGGCGGCCGGGCGGTGCTCACCCCGTACGGGGACTGCTCTGGTTCTTTGCTTCTCCTCTCGCACCGGGTCGCCGTTCTGTTCCGTGCTCCGTGTTCGCGGGATGCGCGTACCGAGCCGTGAAGTGCCGTCGTGTCAAACCCCGAGAGGTACAAAGTTCTGCCGGTCTGTAATAGCCCGCCGGGGCCGCCGCCGGCTCCGCAGCAGGTTGTGTAGCATCTGCTGGCGGGTTTGAACTCACTGTCTGCTTGTAGGGTTATTGGAAAGCAACTGCCTCCTCGAGATTCCTTGCCTAATCAGAGGTGTTACCTCCTCCTCCTCTTCCCCCAGTGTCTCTTGACATCATTTCATCCATCAGAGTTTCAGAGAAAAAAACCACCAACCAAAGCAGAACCCACCCAGTCTGAGAGCAGCCCACACCAGCCCCTCAGTTTTGCCGTGACTGCAGGGAAGAGCTGGATCGGGGCAAAGATGAAGGATGGGAGCGGGGCTGAACTCCATGGCCTGAGGGATTTGGTGCGGGGCGAACCGAGAGGAATCCAGAGCGATGCACCAACCGGCATCCCCCGTATCCCGGCAGGGGATCAGTAAACCCCGCCATCGCGCGTGGGGATGCGAAGGCGCTTGACCCACGGGAAAGAAGTAGCCCTCAAGGTGCGTTTGCTCCTGCTCGTCATTGTTGCTCCATGGGATTTCTTCTGCCCCCCACAACTGACCTGATGTGGACCGAAGCGTTTCTAACATGAACTTTCTCCCTGGGATCTGGTGGTCTCTTCCGTTGGTCTTGGTCTGGGCGACCCCACCAGTCACCTCCTCATGGTGGTAAGCTGAGCAATTCCAGAAATTTTTATTTGCTCTTGGGGAAGGTGGGGTCGGATTAATTGTGAATTAGGGGAGGTGGTGGAAGCCTCTCCCTCTCAGTCTCGGGGAAGAGGAGCTCGCTGCTGCCAGCTGCTCCGGTCCAGAAAGTCCGGCCTTAAAGCGAGCGGATTTAGATGGTCCCGGCACCTCCTTCCACACCCCGTCCCCGCTCCCCGACCTCCTCCTCCTCCTCCTTATAAGCACAGCGCAACTTCGGGGGCTACCCGGGGCTTTCGGCAGCGGTGCGGGGGGACCCGGCCGGGCGGGGGCAGCGGGCACCGCCCGGCCGGCGCTGCCCGGGGCGGCGGTGCCGCGGAGGGAGCGGGAGGAGGGCAGGGAGGCGGTAGGGGAATACGCCCGAGGGGCGCGGGCGAAGCGCTGCTGCTGGCAGCCGGCCCTCCGCGTCTCGGCGGCGCTGGGAATTGGCTACAGCAGCGCTATTTTTTTATTATTAATTTATTTTTTCCCTTCTTCCTCGCCCTCCCCCGCCCCTCCCTCCTTCAGAGTTTCTCCTCGCTGAACTGTAAACTGCCACGGCAGAGGGCTGAGAGCCCTGCGGGCAGCGCAGGGCCCGGCTTCAAGTGATAGTAGATGTCGGCGTGGGGCGTCTCGGGCAGGCTGCAAAACGGGTTAGAATGGAAACATAAACCTGTCCCCCAAACTGGGGACCCCAAACAACTCCAGGCTGGAAAGTCTTGGTGTAAGAGAGAGGTTAAACCCCTTCTTATAATCCTGGGGTACACCTTTAACCTTCACACTGGCTGACGCGCGATCAAAGCCTGATTTATCAGACTGAGCATGTTTCAATAAAGTGACTATCTGTGTCCTTAGCCGTATAAATGTTATTTATTGCGATGGCTTTTTGTCATGGTGTCTTCTAAATGCCTCTTAACTATATATTTTTTTGGAAGTCACGGCTTTAACGATTTTATGATCGTATAAAATAATGAAAATACAAGAAAAGGACATTTTCTTCTGTTCGATCCCTTCAAAAGACACCTATAGAAGTTTGGGTTTTATGAAAGGTACCTTTCGAAACGATTCAGGACTAATAGAGACCATCTGGATACAGATGATGTAATTTAATTTTTTGTCAAGGTTTTTTTTAAAGTACTGCGCGGAGCTACAATAGCCGGGTTTGGAGTTCTCCTGAATGCTTCACGTTATTATAAGAACACAGGGTCGATGACTAATTGTAAAGGATTTCCACCAAAAAGACAGAGGTGGCAGCAGCTCTGGACCCGTCAGAGGAAGGCTCCGGGGCGCTGAGGACCCTCCTTCCCGCGGAGTCGGTGCCCGGGTGTCCGCGCGGGCCCCCGGTGCTGCCCTGCCCTTTCCCTCCCGCAGGTACATGGGCGCCGTGGGCTCGTCGCGGGTGATGTGCGACAACGTGCCGGGCCTGGTGAGCCGGCAGCGGCAGCTGTGCCGGCGGCACCCCGAGGCGATGCTCTCCATCGGCCGCGGCGTGGCCGCCTGGACGGCCGAGTGCCAGCACCAGTTCCGCCGGCACCGCTGGGACTGCAACGCCCTGGAGCGGGGGCAGCGCCTCCTCGGCCGCGTCCTGCTGCGCAGTGAGTCCCGCGGACCGCGCCGGGATGCGGGAGGGGCTTCCCGCGGGCTTGGGTGGGGCGTGCAGCCTCCGCGCCTACGGGCCGAGGGTGAAAGGGCGTTTAGATAGTCGGCGTGAGGGTACGAGCGTTCCTCACAAGGGTAACGGGGGCTGTTTTGGGGCTGGCACCCCCTGGGCAGTGTGCGGGAACGATGAGAAGTTGTGGTCATCCTGTATCCTTCATCTTAGCAAGGGTGAAGTTTGGTTTTACATTTCAGGAGGAAGGGAAGAGCAAATGCAAAGTTATTTTGGGGCCTCATGGACAGTGGAACAGCATATATGACAACGTGAAGGGCTGTATTGCTTAAAAACCTGTATCAAATCAGGGAGACAATGTGGGGTTTTGGCATATTAGGGGCTGGCTCTATGGTTCCCGACTTTTCTCTTTTTTTGGTGCATGATGGATATCAAACCCACAAATTAAGGTCTACAGGGACATCAAGGCATCAGAATGTGGCCAGCAGGACAGAAGACTTTCCATCACAGCCCAACCTCACCAGTACTCAGGATGGGGCCTGCTGAAAGGGACAACTAACGTGCAAACAGGAGCCCAGTGCGCTGGGATGGCAGACGACAATACCTGCTGCAGGCCGATTCCCGCTGCAGCATTTCGCCGGGAAAGCGCAGCAGCAGGGTGCAGTCCCTCCAGGGCTGTGCTGTATGCAGGGTGTGGTGTCTGCGCCCGTGCCGGGGCAGCACTGCCCTCCAGGCACTGCGACATTTCGGGTCAGGCTCCGGGGGAGAGAGACACAGGGCACACACATCTGATAGAGGTGAGCCAGGCTTGTTCAGGCCCCAAGCAGTTGAGGACCACATCGTGCTTCCCACCCTGAGGGAAGATGGTTAAGCAGGGTGGTAGTGTCATCTAAAGGTCGGACTAAGGCATCTAGTGAGTCTTCAAATTTCAAATCTGGCCCTTTTGACTCAAAGAAATGGCTGGGATCTGTTACTGTGTCAGAATGCCCTTAGCCGAGTGATAAACGTGCTGAGATTTTTAGTAACCGCAGCCCTGTCACCGGGTGCCACACCCTGTGCACATGGCCTTGGTGCACAGCCAGGGGGGCTGACCCTGCCCTGCCACTCGTGTCCCTGGAATGTCCCTGGCACCACGCTAAGCTGTGAGCTGCATGGCGCCTGCAAGGAGGGGAGTAGGAAAGTACCCTGGGGCCATTGCCCCGCTGGTGGGGATGGAGAGGAGGATGGCAAGACACTGGGCACGCTGACCCAAGCAGGGGGATTTTCATTCCATGCTAGGTTCTGCTGCTGGTAAGAGGCTGGTTCCTGTAACCAGCTCTTCATGTTCCCTTAGGAATTATTTGTGAGTAACTGGTAACGTCACCCATAGGCTGAAGTTTTCAATGAGGTTTGTCTGATATTCAGGAAAACATGTCTGGCAGATCACAGCCTAATAATGATGAGGCTATTTAATATAAGAAGTAAAAATGCAGTTTTTCCAGAAGTGAAGTTGTCACTGTTGGCTCATGTGAGAGAGTGACAGCATCAGGCGTCTGAGCTCTACACTGAGACTGATCAGGCTGTGATTGCCATGGAAGTGTAGCTTGATAGTGCTCTAATAAAATTGATTAGTTTAATCAACTCAAAACATTTCTCTTCCATCAATACCAAGTGTTTCTTTTTAATTAACACTTTACAAACTTTTGATATTTCTGAATAAGTCTTCAAAAGAGCGTGATTTGTAACAAACCATGGTAACTTCTGCCTGATTTTGAAGGCAGTCTAGGGAAGGCATGTTTTGCCCAGTCCTTTTGTGAGCTTTTAGTTGCCATTTGCAAAAGGCTTGCAGAGCACATGAAAGTTCAGGGCCCATTTGTTGGTGAAACATATTGGTTCTACTGGAATTGAAATACTAAATAATAAGTTATATGGTGTAATTCTGCCTCTGCAAAAAAATCACAGTTAACATTTGTCTTTGGGGTCCTATTTTACTGTGCTAACGTTACTTAAGGCTTACAAGTCCTGCAAAGACGTCTCTCTCACTGCAAGTTGTCTTAGATACTGCACAAAAATCTACTCGTCACTCTTCCTATGCTAAAAACTTTAAAAGTAGGAAAATATTCCATTACCATAAATAGATTTAATTATGACAGTGTATTGTAGCTCTGTATTATAAACTACTACATCTTAAATTAAAAGCAATTATCACATTGAAATATGTACCTAGTAGCCTATGAGTAGGCATAGTCTAGAAATTCAGATAATCTCTGGTATAATAAAGTATTTTGATTAGGAGATGGGAAAGCTGCCAGAGCAGCTGGCATGAAGAAGTCACAGCTGCCAGA
Source organism: Struthidea cinerea (assembly GCA_013397865.1). Taxonomy (NCBI): domain Eukaryota; kingdom Metazoa; phylum Chordata; class Aves; order Passeriformes; family Corcoracidae; genus Struthidea; species Struthidea cinerea. The sequence goes on along the minus strand of VZTI01001298.1, from coordinate 1,800,208 downwards.
CCAAATCCTGCCTCAAGCATGACACAAGTGGTGCCATTGATTTAATGGAACTTATTTGTGTGAATTATGGTTACGGGCTTGATTCTAGGCAGAAGACCTAATATTAACTTATTTTTCAGAAAATAACACCCAAGTTTTCTCCCCTGCACATTTTAAACAGGAAAGTCTGTTCCAAGGGCTTCAGGAGAGGAAAATCTAGTTTCAAGAGTTACTTGTGGTTTTTTGCACTGTACATGTTGTTTTAGTGTCCCCATTTAATAATTTCTTAAACTTATCTCTCAAACAGCACTTCATATATTCTTTTAAATTCATGAAACATGATAGGAATACCAGCTGTCCTATTCACATATCTGTACAGAACAAGTGATCCGTGAAAGTATATTAATCAATATCAGAAGCAAATGTTTAATGTTTTCCAACTCTAACACTATATTGATGAGCTTTTACCAGGGAGGGGTCCAAGTTTAAGCCATGACTAATTCTGGCTCCAGGGAATATGCATGTGTGTGATTTCAGCCTGGTTTATCTGTTGCTCTGCAAAAAAAGTCCAGGCTAACTGTCTGCATATAGGACAGCCACTCAAACTAGCTACCCCAATGACATTTAAAGTGAATTTTTTTTGTTTCAGGTAGTCGAGAATCTGCTTTTGTACACGCCATCTCCTCTGCTGGAGTTGTTTTTGCCATCACCAGGGCATGTAGCCAAGGGGAGCTTAAATCCTGCTCCTGTGATCCCAAGAAGAAAGGCTCTGCCAAGGACAGCAAGGGCCATTTTGACTGGGGTGGCTGCAGCGATAACATTGACTATGGCATTAAATTTGCCAGAGCCTTTGTGGATGCCAAAGAACGGAAAGGAAAAGATGCCAGGGCACTGATGAACCTTCACAACAACAGAGCTGGAAGGAAGGTGGGTATCCATCTGATAGATGCCTAGAGATGTTCTTGGACAACTCTCTTGTGTCCAGGACAGTTAATGGTTGGCCCTTGCTGTCTGGTCTCAGCAGTTAGGAAGAAATATGGGAAGATCAGGAGCCTGAGCTGCTGATTCTACCTCCCTTGGAGGTTCAGTGTGACAGAGCTCTCCAAACAGACTGAATTCAACTGCCTAACAGTGTTCCTGCTGGAGTCAGTTCAGTTGCTCCTTGTGTGGGAAGTTAAGCAGGAGACTAAGCTGCAGGATGAGTTTGGATGAAGGTTTTGTTTTGAGCCTAATTCTTATATAAGCAGGAGTTTTATTTTTGGTTAATACAGAATACAAATTCCTAAGAGAGGCTGAAGATCACACTGAAGAACAGGTTTGACAAAGAGTAAATTCAGAATAACACTCAAGAAAAAACCCCATTCTGTCCATTTCTGTATGTATACAGTAAACTTAATCACAAAGTGAGCAGAGATAAAATGTAATTGCTTCACTTTTTAAGAAAATAAATCCAAAATACATGTCCCTCCAAAAGGCAACGGCCTCGGAGCATGACCTGCTCTAAACAAACCCCTTTTCTAAACGTTGTATGAAAATACCATTCCTGAATTTCAGCTTGAGGAATCTTTACTTTCACACTGTATGTGCGAAGGAGTAGTTACCAGGTGTATTGCCCACCTCTTGTGCTGAGAAATACGTACACTAACGTTTTGTGGTGGTAGCTATAAAAAGTAGGAATAGTGCATGAAACTGGAATATGCTGTTTCATTATTTAAAACATGTTAAATATTTGCTGCTCCCATGACATCTGAAATAATACAGAAAAAATATTTTATTGTGCTAGACCACACACTTCTGGAATTACTTGTAGAGACTTCTTGTTTCTTATCTTTGGTTTTCCTTAATGTCTATTTAGTAGGAAGTAAATTGTTTGTATTCTGATCTTTTTGTGTACTGCAAGTAGATGATTTTCCTGATAGATTTTTGTTCTTCAGCATCTTTCCTCCACCTGTTTATTGCCAGCAGGTGTAATTAATATGTAATGTAGGCAGATGAGGCTATTCAGATCAGTGATAGGCACATGCAGTACTGTGGTTATGTTTCTGTTACTGTCCAAATGAGGCTGAAATCTACAACACAAACAAAGATTTTTTTAGGGGCAAATAACTTCCATGGGAAGTACTTTCTGTAATATTTGAGCATCTTATTATTATTAAGTTTAAAAAAATACCTCTACCAAATACTATGGCAGTACTGGTAAGCAGGTAGATATTTTAGAAAAAGATCAAGGATTTTAATAAATATATTCAATTAAAAATGATGAATATGTTCTCATATGCTCTAGGACCTGCTTTATGGACACAGATGCTGTTGTTGTATCCACAGTGCAGTAGTGTAGGTTTAGTTTGCAGGGATCTTACCACCTCAGCTCCCCACAAGCCTGGCATTTTGACTTGGGTGAGACCACCTGCACCCTTGGTTTTTTCTTGCCCCCAAAAGGAGTGTTGACAGATTTCTTTTACAACTAGACTATTCCAACTGTGTTAATTAAAAAATAAATAGAGTAAATATTTATAATATTCCCATATGAATCACAGAACATAATACGCTGTGTATCAGCATAGGAACATCACTGACAAAAAAAAGAGACCTGCATTCCTATGTGCTTCTTCCATTATTCCAGCAAGTTGTTTTAAACATACAAGTAGTTAAATTGAGTTCAGCTCAGATAATCAAAACCAAGCATCTGCTTAAATCCCAGATTTGTGATATGTCAGTGAAGTGGGGCTGTGGGAATGCCAGTGACTTCTTTGAAGTAGTCATATCTTTTGCAAGTTGGAAAGAAAATTAAAAATCCTTTGGTTTTATAATACATTCTCACTTTATTACTAAGTGCTTGACTGAAAAATGCTGCCCCGCTGTGCATCAATCTCACATCTAATCATGGAGCTTTCCTCTCTCTTACCTTCCTCCCATGATGACATTCCTCTTGTACAAACTATAAAAAGTTCATATTTCATGAACCCTTAAGGCATAATATTTATAGATCAAATATCCATATCTACGTAATTAGGAATGAATTATTTATTGTCTATGAACCCATCTGTTGTTCTCCAACATCATACAGATAAATGTCTGAGACGAAGCTGAAATGGCTTTAATGCTATCCAGATGTTAAATTAATGATAAGGGTGATCTCTTCAATACAAAATAATGAAGGTCTTATTCTAAAATGTTTGTTAAAATGTGTATAAGCATTTTAAGTATACTGTACTTCAAAATTCTGCATAGATCTGGTGCCTAGCACAGGTACAATGCTTTACTCAGTCTTTTAAAAATCATTTAAATATTAAATTCCTATGCATTCCTGGGCAATATTTGAAACACTGTTCAGGGCAAAGGGCAACTTCATGAAGGTGAGCTAGAGACGGTCAGAGGGGTCAGCACGGCGATTCTGCAGCTGGAACAATAGGGTAAGGGGGCGCCTTCTCCTCCCAAGTGGCCGAATGATTCTGGCCATTTCTGATCATTTCCTCCTGGCCAGTCTGTGTCCTAGCACTATAGACCACATCGATCCTTGGGATGACTGGCAGGAGCAGAAAGGCAAGCCCACTAGCCAGAGGATTGTGTGTACCGTGAGTCAAACAACCAGAGCAGACCGACCACATGGGGATGACTTGATGCTACCAGTGGGTGTCACTACAGACCGTAATTTGGAGGCCCATCGTAGGCCTGGCACTGCAGAATGGATGGAAATGGGCTGAGACGCAATTAATTACGGTTTGTTTTACCTGTGTATATTTTACTGCATTTCTAAACAGGCCGTGAAGCGATTTTTGAAACAGGAATGCAAATGTCATGGTGTGAGTGGATCGTGCACTCTAAGGACCTGCTGGCTGGCCATGGCAGACTTTAGGAAAACAGGAGATTATCTGTGGAAGAAATACAATGGAGCTATTCAGGTGGTCATGAATCAAGATGGCACGGGTTTCACTGTGGCTAATAAGAAATTTAAGAAGCCAACTAAGAATGATCTGGTATACTTTGAAAGCTCTCCAGACTACTGTATCCGGGACAGGGATGTAGGTAAGCCTCTATCATTATACATGAATGGTTTTATTTAAGACATTTGTACTTCAAAGGTCAAAACTTATAATTTTATTGAGTGTGTGTGCAGATAGATAGATATAAAAATATAAATCCATGCATGTAACCAGCAGGAAACAGGAAAGATGATGTTTTGGAAGGACTCAGTATAAGAACAATAGTTCCTCGATGTCTCTAGGTGTACAACAACCAGTTGTTCTAATATAATTCAGCAGTTTATGCCAGATGCTATGGAGCCCTGGAGATGCTGTAAGGCAAAGCTGCTTTCAGCACAAGTTTGAGTTGTGCTCTGGAGGCAGATCCATACTGGGCACAGCCATACTCACTCGTGTCACACAGCTCACTCCAGAACTGCCCCAAGTCCTGTGATGTCCCTGTGATACCACCTCCTGCTGCATTACTTCCCTTCCATGTTGTTATGCTACCGCTGCGGTATTATCTGCTCATTCCCACAGCTCACTGTGGCTGCAGTCCCCAGTTGTAGACACGCCTGTCCCCACCTAATGTGGGAGGTACAGCTTGTGACAATCCAACCCTGCTTGCACCAGTCAAGGCAGCTGTGGGTGACGTGGGGTGAGACAGCTGGAGGACGTGCAGGTGGATGAAAGAGTAGAGGTTGGTGGGACACAGCACACCGGGCTGAGTGACACAGCTGTTTATTCCTCTTTACAAGGCAGTGTTGGCTCTGTCCGTGACAACTATCACGTTTGCTGAAGAGTTGTGCCAGCCCCTGTGGGAAGAGAGAAAGTATTGGTGCTGCTATTCAGACTGGATTTTCCTGCTTCAGGGATTCAATAGAGACACACTTAACAGTATTACAGAATTCAAGGCACTGCCAAGCACCAGGAATCCTGCTAATGGTTCTTGACCCATGGATAGTATTTCCTGATGTGGCAATTAAAAACTGGCAACTAGAAAACCAGAAATTTGGAAAAGAGAGTCAGACTGAGTAATGTAAGAGAGAATTTGTGGAACTAATTAATAGGTTGTATAACGGACCAGACTGCACCCCATATGACAAATCCGTAAGTATCTGGATAGCAACACAGCTCAACTCTTTTTGGCGCTGCTGCATGTTTACAATCCAAGTTTGCTTGGAATAAACATTGCAAAACAGCTGTACTTAAATAAGAACAAGATGTGAATTTCTGGTCATGTACTATTGACTTCAGTGAACCCAGAACTGCATCCAGTACAATTACATTGTACAGTGTTTCTTGTTAGTTTAGTTGTCAACATAATTTTAAACATTATTTATTATTTTGGCAGGTGATGTTTATCACCTGCACGAGCACATACTGTTCCTTGAATAGTGGCTGAGACTGTAAAGTCTAATGCTATAATCCAAGTGAATAAATGGGCATATTGTGGCATCATGCAAAGATTTACTTTGCAGACTAAGATTTTTTCAAAACATTTATCTCTTGAGGTTGCCTCATTCATTGTCAAACCCATGATTTCTTTTTGCCTAGAAGGAGAACCCGTACACTGTCCAATTCTATGTCAAAAAGCCATTTAATAATCTCTTTGTACTAAGCCTAATCTCATCTGTCAGTCTTGTTACTGTGGAGGAGAGTGGGCATTTTTCATCACAGTGAAATGTGCATTTGCCAGGCACTGACAAGCCTGCCTGGAGATGGCAAAGTCTGACATGTGCTTTGGCTCAGCTCAAGATAAGGCTGCAGCTGAGGTGGTGTTTCTTTGCTGCCCAGAATTCAGAGAATGTGGCTGTTTGGAAGGGCATATTTTTAGCAAACTGCAGTAAACCTTTGATGGGATGTGGAATGCCCTGCTGCTTGCATGGAGCAAAGAAAGAACCACAAAAAAAAACAAAACCAAAACCACCTGATCTGGCTTTGAGGGAGATGATTTTGGCAGCTGAACAAAATTTTTTTCATTTTTTTGGTTTTCCCTGTTGAGCATTGCAGAGTGCCCGCCCTGTTAAATGACTGCAAATGAAATAAGATCATGGAAGTCTGAGTTTGGAAGTAGGTGGGGAGCGTCAGTGCCAGCTGAATATAGTACCACAGTGTTTTAGTATGTCCTTGAATACAGTTCTGCCTTTCATTCTCCAGGGAATTCAAGAAACTCAGTGCTTCAGGAAAAAAAAATTATCTGGAGGTTGGTTAGTGTTGGGGCTGAATGAAGGATTCACAGAGCAAACCTTATGAAGTGTCATGACTTGACCAGGAGACAACTTCACAAACAGTAAAATGTCCAGGCCAGTGTCCTCTGTGGCTTGATTGTGCTAACATATAGGAACCAGTGAGTTAAAGGTGCTCAAGAGTTCTGCCATCACCCAAAAAAAAAGCAGATTCCTTCTCTTCCCCCATTGGAGCTTCCACCCTGAGTCTGGCAGTCTGTGTGAGGGGGCAACTGGACATACATACAAGGAACATCCCAAAATGTGGTCTGTTTGGTTGTTTTTTTTTTCTCTAGAAGGAAAGAGGAGTAATTGATTTCAGGAGAGGTATAATATGGGAAATCACTACTAGTAGCTCAATAGCAAGAGAATGTAATAACCTGACCACCTCTTTCCTTGCCTTAAGATTTCATGAAGGACCAAAGGAAGATTTTCAGAAATGTTCAGAATTCATTTAACCCTGCACACATAACTCTGCTGAAATAATTTTTGCTCACAATTTTATACTCAAAGTTTGATAGAAACAGAACATCCCAGAGAGCTTTTAAAAATCACGTTGTGAACTTACAAATTTTGCCATGCTTTGCATCGTCTTCCTTATATCATCATAAATTTCCAGCTCCCAAACCCAAAGCACACCCAGGACTGCACAGACTTGTTAGGAGTGATAGAGCTGTGACAGGGACTAAAGTGACAGCTGTGCAAGTGGCAGTCCTGCTGTCGCACATACTACCTTACCTTGAACGTGCTACTTCACCTCCAAAACGCTCTAAAAACCCTTCTTGCTTGTCTGCGTATAAGGTTCTATTTTAAGCATTTTAAGTTTTAAAAAGTTGCTATTTGTCCATTCATGCAGGCTGGGTTGGTTGAAAGCTGTTGTAAGTTTATCGTGTTTGGCATATACCAGTGGACACACCAGCAGCCTGCTGGCTGAGCCTTTGCTAGAGCCTGCAGTTCACTGACACTGTTAATGCAGTGTAACATCTCCCTGAAAAAGAAAACATTTAGTAACAGGTTTATTAAAAATTCATCGGTACAGAGCAACCAAAAACCTCTAGGCAGCACCTGAGAGACAGGGCATGTCTACATGCAGATGACCTCAAGCTGCTGCAGCAGTCCCTCAGAACCTCCTGCAATTCCATGTGCCACATGCTTCAAGTCATCCATAGGTTTCTCTCAACACATATGGTCCCAAGTCTGGGCATTGTCAAAGCCTCTGCCTGTGCGTGGGGTCACGTTGTGGATTGCAGTGCCCATCTCCCATGTCCTCAACAGGCAGATAAGGGTGTGACTGTGGTTGAAAACCCTCCACCGCTGGTCTCCTTGTGCAAAGCACTGTGGAGAGGCATGTGCAGTGCTACCTGCAGCCCTCTGGAGCTGTGTGCTGGGCGACAAATCACCTGCCCAGGGTGACCTGCTTTGGGTACTTCACAGGACTGTTTTAGTGCTAATTCTCTTCCCCTTGCTGCCCCATGTAAGCCATTTGCTGCATTTTTGAGAGGAATAAGGCCAAGTCCAGAGTGTAGCCTGGAATTTAAAGTGTAATCTGTGAGTCCTGGTGTTATGCAAGATGTGTTAGTGCTTGAGGTATGTAATCCATGGAGGAAAACCAATCGTGATCTATGTCAAACCCTTCTCACTGAGGCTGGCCACATCCAGGCAGTCCCTGTGTGACTTCTTGGCCCGTATCTCCCAATTTGCACATCGCAAACATGGTGGGTGCAGTCCCAGCCCCGGGCAGGCTGGTGGGGGAGCTTGCAGTGCTTTCCCATCTGGGCAGCTCTCCTCCAAGCACCACCTGGCAAGGGAGCAGTGCCATCACCCCAAGAGCATCTGGGAGCTGCGGGCTGAGGAATGCTCTCCGTGTCTACGGGAATTAGAACAAGACACGTTTACTAGAAACTGGATCTGGATAAGCTGTTTTTATCAACACATTGCCATCTCTTCAATGATGGCCTGGGAAATCCCAGCTCCTCCAGACAAATCTGCCTCCAATGCCTACTGCCTGTTCTCTCCAGCCCTTCTCTACCCATAAGATCTAGTAGCTTCAGAGCTACTTTTCGGTGAATATTTCCTTTAATTATTTTTTCCCCAAAAACACTTGTGAGGAAACTATTGTTTGGAATTTCACTGGTTTTGCACCTTTTTTTGCTTTTGTGTGTGTGTAAGTCTAATAATGGATGTTATTACTTGGCACCAGATTTTAATAAATAGAAGTAGAAGGAATAAGCTTTCATTATAAGCTAAAAAATACATTTTAGGGCTTTAAGAATGGAAAAAAGTATTTTTCAACATAACACATGTTGACTTCCAAAAATAGCTGTGCAAACCAAGAAGAAAGGGCTTGATATACAGGCTGTGAAGTTGGCAGTATGAAAAGCTGTGGATGTTTTGGCAGGTAAAATGTGTGTAGGCATGGCAATTCCAACATTTGAAATGAAAACAAAGAGGATGTACAAAAACGTTTTACAAGTTAGAACCTACTCCTGCCTTGGAAGTGCTGAGGAGGTGCATTGCAAGTAGCAGGCAGAAAACTGCCTTATTTTGTGCAGTGTCTTCTGCTGTCTTGATCACTCAGGGGCCTGCCAAGGAGCACAGTAACTTGTCTGGCTCCTCACTGATGGTTATTGTTAATTTTCTTTCTCACTAGAGAAGCTGCAGATATTCTGAAGATGCTGTTTGAACTTTAAAAAAAAGTTGGTTTTGCTCAAAAATTAAGCCTTTATATGAGCTTGTTTTCACTTTTGTCACAATCTATGCATAATTTAGTCCCCTGTTCTAGCGCTGTAGTAATGTTGATGTTGTTTTGTGCTCAGCATCAGATGATACCAGTTTCTGACTGTCTGTTAGTGGCTGAAATAATTTTGAAGTTGGTGGCAAACTCCTGTTGAAAGCAGTGGGTGCATCATGCTTGGGTTGTCCTTTAATGCTGTGTGACTTCCTCTTACGTCTGGAAATAAGAACACTGGATTTGGAAATTAACTTGTGCTTCAGCAGAGGAATGTGGTCAAACCTTTCTGGGCAGCTCCTGATGGATGTGGGGGAACATGGGGTCTTCCTTCAACCCCAGCCAAATGACACGGCCCCACTTTGCTCCTGGTTGGGAGCTGTGCTGAGGTGGAGGGCAGCTTTGCTTTTCCACCACTGGTGTGAGTTCCTGATACATAACATTAATCATATGGGTCACAAGCTTGGCCTTTGTACTGTTTTTTGGTCTGAACAGAGAGAGCAGGACAAGTGCCTTTAAAAGTTATTCACAGAACCAATTAGTTTGGAAAAAACCTCTGAGATCATCAAATCCAACCTTTGAGCAAACAACACTGTGTCAACTAGATCATGTACTAAGTGCCACACCAAGTCTTCCCTTAAACATCTCCAGGGCCAGTGACCCCACACCCTCCCTGGGAAATCCATTCCAATGTCTAATAACCCTTTCTGTGAATTTGGTTGTATTTTGAACAGTCTGGGACGTGATGCATAGAATTTAGTTGTATTTTGAACAGTCTGGGATGTGATGCGTATTGCCGTGGGCTGAGACGAACAGCAGAACTAACATTCAGGTGTCCCAGCTGTTTGCTCAGCTTCATGGATGGAGGAGAGTGTGATGGCTGGGAAGCAGGATCTGGCTTGTTTTCTGCCACAGGCTTCCTGTGGGACTACAGGTGCATCATGTAGCTCTGCATCCTCCTGACTCCTCAGCCTTGCCTAGACTGGGGGCACTGGGGGCCACTGGAAGTCTCTCTTCCCCCATCATGGAGTGATTCCTGAAAAAAAGATCTGGGAAAGGCCTCTTGGCATCACTGCTATGCCTGTTACGCCAGTTGCCCTGGTGCAGCTGGCTTTGCAGAGAGAGCTGCATGGCTGAGGGCTTGCTGGGAGTAGTGTGTGCCCATGTGGGTCACTGCCGGGGGCACTTCTCCTCCCCGGGCCTTCCTGAAGGGGATCCAGGTGCCAGCACCAGCTGTAGGGACAGTAGGCCAGGAGTAGGAGTTACTGCTGGTTTCCTGGTGCAGGGTGTGCCTGATGCACCAGATTGCTGGTTGTTGCATCCATCTGAGATGCTCCCCCAAATATCAGAGGCTTACTTTAAAGTGCTGTTCAGCTGTGTCCCCAAGCATGTTATGCGGAGCATTGGTCCACAGGCAGCAGCATGGACACTCTCAGACCCCAAGGAAATTTGGGATTTATCAGGCTGCAGGTGCAGGAGCCTGTTTCTGGCTCCATTCAGTGTGATTTCTCTTCCCTCTGCCAGTTCCCTCTGGGGTGGCTCAGCACGTCTCTGCCTGGCTGGCGCAGCAGCACCTTTGCAGCTCGGGGCCCCTGAGCCAGGGCCGGGGGCTCAGCCGTGGGCGGCAGCCGGCGAGTGGCTCCCGGGTGGGCGGCCACCGGCACCTGCTGAGCCCTGGGCCAGCGGCCACGCAACACCCTCCTGCTCTGCCTGCAGCAGACATGAGCCAGCCATTCAATAGTGAAGCTTTCCAGGTGTATACTTCCACCCAGTGAACATGTAAATATTTAAATAAAGGCAGGGAATCTAGGCCATGGGAGGGAAGCTGAGATGTGCTCTAGGGGCTGAAGCACTTCTCCAGGACAGCAGCTGAAGCCTGTCTTAAGAGGAGAATGTGCACCCCCATGGCTGAGAGGCTGGATCATGTGTCGGTCCCATGAAAAAACACAGTATGAGAAGGCAATTTTGCTCCAGTCCCCGAGACCCCTCATTGCATTATTGGCTTGGGGTCAGCCCCGATATAACAGGAAGTCTCCCTGGTGCTGGTGGGGCAGCAGGGGATGGAGGGACAGTGAAGGCTTGTATGTTACAAACTGCTTTGAGACAGCAGCATCAGTGCATCCAACCATAAATACACCGGGGGAGTTGGGGGGGGGAGAAAATTGGAATTTATTCAGCTTAAATTATTAATAATTACACTTTAACTGCAGTTTACATTTTTATTAATTAAGATAAGTTTGCTATCCTAGCTCATGCAAATTTTAATTAATGTTTGCATGTATTTGTTTCCCTTAAGAAGGTAAATTGTTCATGTTCAGTGTGCACCTGCAAATACACTTTGTAAAATATTTCCAGTTAATTTATTGACCACAGCCATTACTTAGGGAATATCCCCTTGCCCAAGAAAATAATGTAGTTGTAATCAGGTCTATGGAAAATGTCAGAAGAATGTTAATTTTGTGGATATACCTGCATTTGATTCATAATAGCAGTACATAGGAAATTAGATGAGGCAATTAATTTTTACAAAGTTTTCAGATTGGTGGTAATAAGCTGTTAGCAGCTGTGGTATTGATCCTGAAATGTAGCCTAAAATCTGTTTGTGTTAGATGAACAGTGGCTCCTATGTGGTACAGTCACTGTTCAGGATAAGACATGCCTTACAGAGCCATTTTGTGCCATGTGGATATAGGCACAGGCATTTCAGCCACTCCTCCTGAGTGTTTCAAGTACATGACAAGGCTTGGTATGGCTCCTCTCCCCCTTTCTGTCCACTGCAGCCTATAATTTAGTTTCTTCTAATCTCATCATGAAAGGGGAGAAGAACCCTTGGTGTTACCCCACAGAGATGAGAGGCACACAGAACAGCAACTCTTCAGCTGCCACCTGAACTGGTGGAATGGGGCCTGTGGGTGGACACTGCAGCAACGCCAAATGCCTGGGGTGCTTCTGCACCCACTTCTGCAAGACTTTAATCACTGGCAGCACAGTTACTTTACCCACAGTGTCCCCTGCAGCCACCAAATTTCATGGTCTCCTCTTTCCCAGCCCTCTCCTGCCCACCCAGAGCTCACCAGCAAAGCCCATGAATTCCCAAGCACCATGAATATGCTACACATGGGCATCCCATTTCAGACAGTCCTGGGGGACTGGGTGCAGGGAGCAGGAAGGGGCTGCACGGCTGTCTTGGCAAGGGTGTCTGCTCTCTGGAGGAAAGCTAAGGAAAGATTAAATAAAGCATGATGATGTTAACAGAATCAGGCAGAGCCTTGAAGTATTTTATTCCTTCTCATCTTCAGACCTGATTTCTAGGGGAAATATGAGAGCAATTTTACCTTGTTATAGGCATTTCTCTGGCTTGATATTGAATCCTGGGTGATGTGATGTTAAAGGATCACATACATTGCAAATTAAGTCTCCTATACCTATTTTCATATGCTTGCTGTCTTTCCTCGAAACCCACCTCCTGACGTTTCCTGTGTTCCCTTTGCAGGGTCCCTTGGGACAGCTGGTCGGGTGTGTAACCAAACCTCTCGTGGCATGGACAGCTGTGAAGTGATGTGCTGTGGGAGAGGCTACGACACCTCCCGCGTCAGCAGGATGACAAAATGTGAGTGCAAATTCCACTGGTGTTGTGCTGTGCGCTGCCAGGACTGCCTGGAAGTGGTGGACATTCACACCTGCAAAGCGCCAAAGAGCGCTGGCTGGATTTCCCAGACATGATGCATGGGCTACTGATGCTGAGGACCACAGCCTTTGCCCTTCCTGGTCCATGCAGGGAATGCATCAGAGGTCTTTTTTACTTTTATGCCTGTTTTGCCTTTGTTGTTCATTGCACAGAAGCTGCTGAGTAATTGATACAAACCCTGCAGCATTTGCTTTGCATTTCTGTATGACAGTGTTGCTGCAGAGTTGTCTGTGCATAAACTGATGCAGCTCTGGAAGGACATGTTATGCCAAGACTCTTCCAACCACCATGTAACTCTCCTCCAGAATCCTTGTGGCAATTCATTCCTGTCATCAGGAACACAAGAAGATACAAAATGTGGCACTTTTGCAAGATCACCACCACCAGCCACATGGGCTGGGCTCGCTCAAGCATCTTCTGAAGGATCTTGGGCAGGTCACAGCTGAGCCCTGGATACTGAATGCCTTGGGAGTTTGAGCGCTGGTTGGTGATTTCCCCATGAAAGAAAATTTGGGGCCAGATTGTTGAAAAGCTTTTCTGGAAGGATGTTTGTTCATCCCTGGTGGACTGGAGTTTCCAGTAAGGTGGCCACCTGAGGCCACCCTGGCCACCATTAGCATACTGTGGCTTCCTGTGGGGCACGGATTGGCCCATGGCCTGAAACAAAGGAAATTGCAGGAGATGTATTCAGCCAAAACACTTTGATGAACTATTAAAGAGTCAAAGCAAATGTCTTAGTTATATGTTTGTGAAAACTTGCCTTAAAAGCTTTTAAAAAGTAATTAATATTAACTGCTGAGGATTTTTTTTTTCTGACCTGAAGGATTGAAGAGAATGGTTTTTCAGCCTCGTGAAAGCTGGGTACAGGACACTCAACTACCTAAGGATAAGGTCTCCTCCTTTTCACACACACAATAGTGGAAAAATGTTTGTGAACAGTGATGGAGAAGGAAAAGCCTTGCCTCAGTAATGACTTGGATTCTAAAGAAGTTATCAGCTTCTATGTTCTTTTAAAGTTAATAAATCTATTAAATGTGCTCAAAATGTTATTTTCCACTTAGATGGGGACTTCCAAATCAGATTTTTTCTGCATACTTTCTGCAAAAACCCATGCCTGTGATTCAGAGTGTATCAGCCTGTGATGGAGGCAGTTACAGGTTGTGCCAGGTCCATGTGCTGGGCTGGGACCAGCACAAAACAAGAAGTTGCTGTAAAGATGTGCAGGCTTTTGAGGCCCAGAAATTGCAGCCTTGGTGGAGAGGAACTAGGTCAGAGAGAGACCAGCTGCCTCTCCTCAGGGCAGAGATCAGCCACATGAACCAAGAGAAAAATGGGTTCTGTGCCAATAAATATAATAAGGCTCTGAAAAAGCACCCATGAAGAGTAGAGGCAGGCAAGGTAATGAAAAATTAACGTGGGAAAAAGAAGTTGAATGAGTGATAGAACGTATCATAGATGAAAGTAAAATTTCCATATGAAAATGAAATAGACTGGAGGGACCCCAGCAGGTACAAACAGTGCAGGAAAAAGTAATATCCAAGAAGCTAACCAAGGCAATAAAGTGAACACTTTGGGTATGTTTTGTTTTTGGAACTTTTTTAAAAGACTATTTAAAAAGAAGGGGGTTTGGCATTAAGTGGTCTTGAGGGAGCAGTCATTTACATCTGCAAGGCTTTGGAAAAAGTTTGCACATTAAAATGGGTAATTCATCTCCAGAAGGCACAGCTGGCATTAAAAGATTAGGGGGCTCCAGAAAGTTCTTTATTTGGACAATAAGATAATGTTTCAGTTACTGTATATGGAAGTGGCCATGGCTAGAGGTAACAATAATCACACTTCTGTCTATAAACCAACTGCTGGTGTGAACAGCCCTGCCCATGTGTTTGTGCACATGCAGTGCATGTATAATGTGGACATATGTACCCATGTGCAGCTCAGGGGTTATACTGCCAGCCTCTTCATTGCTGCCAATTCTGGCTCTGGGCTGGATAAAGAAAATTTCATGCCTAATTGTATTTAAAGGTGAGCTCCAAGGAGAATTTTTATTAGGATTTCACTGGGAAATTAAATCCACATGTAGTTCATAGCCTCAGCAATATCATACTTTAAGCCTTAAAGAATTTAAAAGCAGTATAATGATTTTTAACTTTCTAGAGCCATTTTTTTTTAAAGATTCAGGGAGCCTGAGTAGTCTAAAAGATTACCTATGTAATAAAGCTGAAAATATTTCAGTGTTCTGGAAAAAAGAAAAAAGGCTCATTCTTATGAGAACTCATTCTCGGTAGTTGAATGAAGGATAGTGAAATCTGATCTCTTCTTAAATCTGTTATTTGTTTAATATTCCAGAAAACCAACTCACCTGAATTCCGCAGTCCCAGATAAAGTGTTTTGGAGTCACTGTATCAAAGGTGTGTTAACTTTTATTCCCCAACCTGGTTCTCCTCTGCTAAGGTACATCTTCTTGCTTCAAACCTTCCCCTGGCCCAGAGGCCTGTGGTTCCTGAAGGCTGCTCTTACCAGTAAGATCAGGAAGAGGGGGACATTGAGTCCCTTGGCCTTGTCAGTGTCCTTTGTCACCCTGTCCAGCAGCAAGCCCACCCAGGTGTGCACAGCAGGCTGACGTTCCCATTTCAGGCGCGTGCCATATCAATAAGCTGTGATGCAATGCCTGCATCAAAACCACTTCACCAGAGGAAACCCAGAATATTTCACAGTGTAACAAATAGGTAAGCGCTGAGCTGGCCACTTACTTGATGACAATTTTTTCTGTATTTATGGTTTTTTTGGGTTTTTTTTTAAGAGCTCAAGGTAGGCTTCTTACAGTTGTAGGCATTTCTGCTGCCTCTTCCACAAAGAAATGCACTCCCAGAAACTTTTGCTATTTCTTAGTGGCAAAAGACACTCAGAGACGTAAATATTGCTGGGAAAGGACCCTCCATGATTTCCAGCAAATCCAGCAAAAAATATAAGAGGGGGAAAAAAAGAGGAAAAAAAAAGAAGAAACAGAAATCAGGCATGGCAAATGAAATAATACTGTATTTTGTTCTATGGAATAAATTTACTCATGTATTTAGTCATGAAGAGGAAACAGCTGTCTCTAGGTAGACATTTTAGTGTCAGAATAATGTTAGCTGAGGCTAAAGGTTATAGAATTATTTTTTTTAAATACGCGGTCCAATTTTCTTGAGGGAGTTCCCTTTAATTTGCTGCATGAACTCAGGATCTAGCAGCACTCTGAAATGCTGTTAGCCTGCCAAGCTTTTTGGGATTGCTCCCTCCCCACTATTTTCAACAAACTTTACCCTAAAAAGTGTGTTGTGCTGTCACAGGTGAAACCCCGTAAAAAAAATTTAATTTTCTTTTACCACATGGAAAATGGGGAATGACTTATGAATGGTGGTGTATATTAGGGCATGTGGGCATTGAAGCTTGAGAGATTGTTGCTTTTTCTTTTCCCAAAAAAATATCTAAAACCAGTTTTTGCATCTCATTCTGGCCTCCCATCCCTGTGTTCATTTCTTTGCAGATGTGAATTAGAAATAAAATGCTGCATTTCTGGTACTGTGCTGCACAGCTGCTGAAGGGCATCCAGCCTACATGCCCAAACCACAGCTGCTGGTCACTGCCTGCAGGCTTCATGTCCAGCTTCTTGTGGGGCTCAGTGTATGGTGGCAAGGGGGAAAGGAATGTTTGGGGCTTAGCGTAGATCTGGATCTGGGGAGGGTGCTTCTGCTAAGAAAAACCAGCTCTTACTCCAGTGTGGCAGCACAAAGTGTACCAAGGCTCGATCTTCTCCATGGCGTCTGCCCCGCACCCTTTGGAAGGGCTTTATGCAGCTGACCGCTGCCTCCAAGGGCAGAAGTGGTTTTGTGGTCACATGTCACAGCCTGCAGGTTTTACCTGCCGCTTCAAACGATGAATGAACTTACAGTATTATCAGAAAGAGAGCAGCAGCTCATGGGCTGTAACCACAAACATGATTTTGGGTTGTTTCTTTTGTGTAACAGCTCATTTGCCCGGTGAAATGGATGCAACTTCATAAAGTAAGATCTCTTGCGTGAAAGAAGCAAATGCATATGAATCAATACATTGACAGCTCCCTCTGTTGTGGGAGCTGGGCTGGAGCCCTGCGGGAAGCTGGGTGGAGCCAGGAGCTGCCTTGTACTATCTGCTGTAACTAGAGCCACTGAGGTTTTCGGGGCCACCACAGGGTAACAGCCACACTGGGTGTAAAGGGGTGTGTGTGGTGTGTGCAAGAGGTGCAGCTTCCTTTGGATGTTTAGTTTCTGCAGGTTTCTTCAACGTGGCAAGACTCCTGATAATTTGCCTCCTTTCTACAGGGGTAAGGACTTCTATGCTCTGAACAAAAGAGTCTGTATATTCAGCGTACATACCAAATGATGAAAGAGAGAAAGCAGCAGCCAGAGAAAGCAGCAGCCCTCCCCTTGGTGTAGCACTCACCTCTCTGAATGCAGTTCCTGCCCTGGAGCAGCTGTAAACCTATCCAGTGGCAGGGAGGGACAGAAGGTGGCCAGCTTGACTTGACACTCCTGGGGGGTCCTCTCCTTTTTTGTTCTATGCAGTTTATTGTGTAAAGAGATAATGCGCATACAAATCCTATTAAGTTGTCTTTAAAGAAAAAAAAAACAGGAACTACTAACATTTGGACTTAAAAAGCTTCCTCCACCCCTCAGTCTGAAGTTGAGTTATTATCTGAACCAGATTTCCACAAGGCTCATCTCTGCACTAAGCCAGAGGCTTTCCATCATTATAATCATGGGCTGTGTTTGCTTTTTGATGTAAACCATACCGAACTTCACAGGAAACATGTCAGAGGCAGCAAAGCCTAAGGCAATAAACTTTGCCCAATGAAAAAGAAAATCCTTTTGTCTAATTTGCCTAGTCTGCCAGATGCCTAGAATTATAATTAAAGAGAGATTTTATAGATAAAATCCATGGCCCATTAGTGCTTATTAGGGAGATAGATACTAGAAATAGTAGAAATAAAATTGCATAAAGGTATTTTCGAGTTCCTAAATGTTTCCCATAGTTCAAGGAAAGGATGTGATTCTTCCAGGAGTTAAGTAATCCTTTTCATCAGAGTATTACAGATAGCAATTTCCCTACAGATCATAGTATCTTCGAACAGAAGGCCAAACTACTGCCTTAGCTGCTGACAAACAGGGAGAATTGTATATATCTACATATACACTGATGTGCAAATGCAAATGCATTTACATTTAGGACTGTGAATCACAAAAATTTGAAATGTAGGGTACAGGTGGCTGGGAATAAGTGATACAAAGCAGCACAGGACAAGAGCTGACTATGCCTGATCCTTCTGATTTTCACAGCCTTAAATAAATCTGACAGTGCTATTACGAGGCAAACAAATCAATATGGTTATCCCTAGTTTTTCAGCTGGAGATACACAGCAGCACCTGCTGTGAGGGTGTTTTCTGTGGCTGTTTTAACAATTCAGATGAAAATAGGAGAACACAAATATTGGTCCATTTCATACTTCCACATGCTTATCCACTAGCAATCCATTACCTCTAATCTTATGCCACATCCTACATTAACTGCAAGACAGACTAATTTCAACATTACAGTGAATTGTTTTGCAGGAGTAATAGCCAGAGATGAAAAACCTGTATGGAAACCCCTAACAGCCCCACCAGATCTAATGTTTGCCCATGGGGCTCTCTGCTCTCCTATATCCTCCCCCAGGTCTCACTCATACAGCTGATTTCTCCTGGCGTGGGGCTGCCTTTTTTAAAATCTCATAGCACAGCAGTGTTAACATGGTACTTTTGCTCACTTGGACAAACATCTGTCTTCTACTACTGTGTCTGTGATCAAGTGAAAAAAATATAATGTAATGCATCTCCTATTGTGAAGAAACACTTTTCCTTTTATACCAATTCAAGTACTGGGAGTTTTGTCTCTGCTCACTCATTTCCTCATTGATAAACAAATTTATCTGCTGGTGGTTCCAGTCCCTTAAAAGCCACTCAGCATTTTAAGAGCAACAGTGAAGTTAAAACGGTGAAGTGGCATTTTTGACCCACTACATCAGGGTTATGCTTCCTTATCTAGAAGGTGAGTTGGAAAAAAATATCCTTGAGGCATCTGTAAGGATGCATTTTCATTTCTTGACAGAGAGGACTGCTTGCTTCAACTTCTACATCAAAATCTTCATCTTAGAGCTGGCCTCGGAAGTTTCCATCTAGAGTGGCTAAGTCATAAACGAATATATAGTCTAAACAGTCACAGCACAAGGATAAGATTACCTGAGGTGAGCAGTATAGTGAAACACCAACCTCTCTATTAATTGTGCATGAACTAACATCAATTTTGCTAATGAGCCTTCAGAAGGTACCTGAAACAGCACGGGTGTGAAGAAAATCTGTCAGTTATGTGGGCTTCTTGAAAATTCAAATGAGGATAAGCTGACCTCTGCGCAGAGAAGGGAATGAGAAGCCCAGTGTGCCATCCAAACTGCCCGGAGAGCCTAAAGCCGCTTTAAGCAAGAGCTTTGACTGTCTAGATGCCTCATCTAGACCGTCTGTAGAGGGGAGGGCCTCACCCTAATTGTTGCTGAATTGTAACGTTACTAGTGTCTTTTCATTACCTGAATGTGTAGCCACGCCCTATGGGGAAACAGATACCACACGTTTAAAAACAGAACGTAGAATCTGTGTTCTGAAAAAGTCAAAAGACAGCAAAGCTACAATACACAAAAGTTTATTCTTTTCTTTTCTGAAGGCAAAATATAATAGAACCTAACATCAATGTATTTTGTACAACGAAACAGTTTTTATATGAGAACAGACAATCCATGAAGAGTTTTTTAAGTCTTATAACTGCTTCCCTTTTTAATCATGCTTTCTTGTGGTCAACAAATCTTGTTGGCACAGAAGATGTCATGGCAGTCAGTCAGCAGGCATGCTCCCTCAGATCCTCGTCAGCTGGTGCCACAGGCTGGAGGGCAGGATACTTTCTACTTTTTCCATCACAAAATTTAAAGGGGCAAAGAGGGTGCTGAGAAACTGCAAAGAAATCAGATAAACATTCATATCAAAATCCAGGAGACAATACATCTCAAGAGAAAGCTGTCCAATAAGATATTCTTGCTGTGTTGCTCTGTAAAATCCTCCAGCATGATAAAAATGACATAATTCACACATAAAGACTTTCAAATTCTTGAACCTTGCATATACAGAGATATCTGCATTTTGCAGCAAAGAAGGCAAGAGAGCCCCATTTTTACAAAGATCAAAGTGATGAACTACAAAAGTTTTCACACATGTCACATCCTAGACTGAAGCTCATACTGAAGCTGCTAAAAGCTCAACCCAAAAGCTACTGAAGAGAAAGAGAGGCTTTTTTGTGGTCTGCCAGACCACCT
Source organism: Struthidea cinerea (assembly GCA_013397865.1). NCBI lineage: Eukaryota > Metazoa > Chordata > Aves > Passeriformes > Corcoracidae > Struthidea > Struthidea cinerea. The sequence continues at coordinate 1,780,212 of VZTI01001298.1, read as the reverse complement.
CACAGAGACAAAAAGTGTGCCTTGAGATTCAGGTTTAAAATGGTTCAGGGTTATCTACAGATCTGCTGTATACACTGAGGCATCACTAACTGTCATTTATCTTAACATACTCTGCATCACTGACTAAAATTTATCTTAACATCCTCTCGCTATAACAGAACGCAACATTCAAAGAGACTGCAATATATTAGTGTTCAGACAGGCATATGTGAAAAAATCAAGTGAATGGAGAACACTTTATCACAGGAAAAAACCACCGGCAGCTACACATTGCAGAACTCAGGTACTCAAAGCACTCCTGAAACTTTGAAACATACATATTACCTGTGCTTTACATTGCCTGCAATTCAACTCTACACATTACACACACCTACGCTGGGCCCCTACATGTGTTTGAGAGAGTACAGCATTTATGATGCTTATGCATTTTAAAGGCAATAGTAAGCACTCGAATCCTTTTTTTTTCCTCTCGGATGTGTTTGCGTACAATGCAGACACTACATCATGGACACCTTGTGCATCATGGGAAAACCAGGTAACACCACCACTGGTAATGTCATTTTGTCATAAGCACAGGTCAAAGGAAAAACTAACTGAAGCAGAACTGAATATTTCAGTTCTAGTGCTAAAGGTCAAGCTATATAACATGAGCTACAGCTGAAACAATGAAATGCTGACTTACCTAATCTTAGAGACTGCTCTTTCTGTTTCAAGTGGCTTAGCCCAAGGAGAAGCATTCCCTCTGGTTAAGCTCTGAAGTGCTTAAATAAATATGTTCCTTTAATTCTGGAAAATGCAAAAGGCTCTTCAGAGGATATCTTCTGCTATTTGAGCACCACTTGATTTATGTGGTGAGCTTGTACCATCACATCTACTTGAATAAAACTCAGCTTTGTAACTAGTGCACTCAGCTTTGTAACTAGTGCAAATTACATTACTATTTAAATCAATGATACAAGAATAATTTGCCTGACAGTGACTTTTACTGCAATTCATAGGATTTTTATTGCTCAAGTAGTTGCTTGTATTCTATAACAAACTCAGCAAATTATCTGCAGCTTAAAGCAAGCCAAGTTTTTCTCCACCTAGAAAATCAGTTGGTCTACAAAATACATTCAAACTCATGGATACCAAAACGTGACTTCCATAAAGTCCAAGCAAAACATTTGCTGACAATGAGAAGTTGAGGATGCCACTCTCTTGTGCAAGGTGATGTAAACAATACCTGTGCTGGGGCTGTCTGGCCCTTGGAATGCTCCTGGTGCTCCTTTCCTCAGTAGCAGATGCCTTCCAGCTTGTTGCCAGCACCCAAGAGAGCTTAGTCAGCGTGATACAGTTGAGGTTTTTTCTTAGGGTTTGGTTTTGGGGGGGTTTTAAAATTGTTTTGCATTTCCTTTTGACACTGACTGTCTTTTTCCACAGAGATCAAAAAAACCAGCACCAGCAGTAGAGTAAGAATTCAGGGTGGCAGAAGGGGTGATAGGAGATCTGTTTTCTACTATTATTTTGTGTTTGAAAAGAAAACCATTAACTTGGCTATTTCAAAGCTGGAAGACAGCAGCTTTCTGGTAGCACCTTCTGAACAGCGCCATTCGATTAAAAAATATATGTAGAAGTCTCTTTTCAAGCTTTTCCACAGTGTGGTTGGTGTTTTCATGGAGAAACTGACTATTCAGTGCTCAGTCCCTGTGATTGGATCCACGTATTCCCTGCCTCAGCACCTGTAGAGGTCCAAGCAGATGAAATACCTCGCAGGGCAAACCCACCTGCTGAACTGAGGTCTCATCCACCACACAGGAAGTATTGAGATACATCATATGAGTGATCTCAGGCAAACAAAGGAATGAAATCAGAAGAAATAGTCTTTCTGAAGTTTGCCTCATTTAAAAAATTTAATCAGACAGTACACTTTTAGATATGTCTGTTGACTCGAATTATATAGTGACCTCTGTGTTAATACAACTCTCAATTTTATTTAAGATACACTGTTGTTGTTATCATGTTATGAAAGACCCTGCACTTCTGTATTTTTAATGATTTCCCAGATATTGTTAAATTTCTGCACGTCAAAGAAAGAAATTCGATACTGTGTCCTGGCAATTTTATCCAAGCCATGCAATCAGAAATTTGTTCTGCCTATATTTATTTCTTAATTGACTTCCATATGCCTTTTGTTAGAAAGGCTAGCAAAAATTAAAAGCACAAGCTATGAAAATGCTTCTTCCTAGCCAAGAGAAAATGGTAAGATCTACTGTCATTTTAAAGTTACTTATACTCAGTCTGACAAAATATCAAGGAAGAACTGGATTATTTCAATTTCATTATGGAAGAGTCAAAGTTACTTCCAGATACAACTTAATGTGCATATGTGCACGGCTTCACAATGTAATATAGCATCATCACAATGACTACCAAGCAGACAGGAATATGTAATTCCATGAACATGGCCACAGAAACAGCACATTCATCTTTTAGCTATTTAGGGAGTTACTTATGAAATGCTCTTCCCTAAAACTAAAAGGGAAGAGTCAGGGCTGGCCCAACCTTTTCTATTCTGCCCTGATACAGCTGCATTTCAAAGGGAGGTCTGCCATGATTTTCTTCAGTCTCATGCACCTGGGACACTTTTCCCAGAGAAGACAATAAAAATGAGCCTTCTGAATCGAAGCCTTTCTACAAGCTATGAAATCAATGTCACAGGATCTTTTTGTGCACTTCCTGTGCACAAAAAAAGCTCAGCTGCTGCATAGTTTATGAAGATCAAGATATAGCTGAACCAAGCCATAATACACGTTAACTGACATAGTAACTCCATCCATACAGGTTTGAAGATCTTGAGTAATCTTGCCATCTTTACACACATAATGTAGCTCACATTTCAATTCTTTTTGTCTGTGCTTACTAATGAGAAGCTTTACTTGCTCTGATATGCAGGACTGCATAACCCCATTCAGAGCCTTGGGGTATCTACCTTAATATTAACACCAATGGCAGCTGCACTTACACATCAGGGAAACAGATCCTTCTGGTCTGATTCTACTCACCAAACGGCTTTAGAACCTGCAAGCTCCAAACTATGGAGAAACAGTCACCAACATGCCACCAGGGTAACTTCCATTATCTCTCTCTGCAGTCAGCAACCAAAGCCAGGTGATTTAAGCCCATGAACACAGTCTACCAATTTTCTCCAATTCCAGTAGCTCACTGCCTGTGGCAGGAGAACGAAGTACAAAATCTCATTATGCTGCCAGCACATATTCTTTGTTCAGGATACAAGGCTGATAAACACAGGAACAAAGCTAATAGGGACAGATTTGGGAACTGCAACTGTGACAGTATCAGAAAACTAAAGATTTGACTGAAAGAGCCAAACAAGGGTCATACGTTTCTGTAACTTCAGTAACTAAGGAACAGAAAAAACCACAACCACCAAATATAAGGAAAGCTTTACAGAGAAGTTTATGATCATATGCCCAAATTAAACACTTACTGTCCACCTAACGCCTACGTGCACACTCAAGAAACAAAGAGTAATAATATTTCAGGTATGTTTCAGCACGTTTTGCTGATAGAAGAGGTACCTTCTGCTACAGCTAATCTTACTTTCTGTCTTCTAGAGCTAATGAAAGAAAATTCTTGTTGCAAGAACGGCTGCTGTACCAAATCTCTATCACTCATAGGCCTGGGTTAATAGAAGACCTGGCTCACCTGCAAAGGGAGTCTCTTGCCATTTGCAAAGGGGTTTGAAAAAGTACTGACAATCTGGAATTTGCCAAAACCTTTCAGCCTGACCTCCTCCACCCCACTCCCTATACCCCCAATTCAAAAGCACCAAAGACATTAAAAACAAGGCCAGGAGGCCAGTTTGGAAAAACAAGACCTAGAACAGATAAAAATATATTTGAGAAAATATATTACAACGGAAGATATTCAGTATTTACTGGAGAAGGACTTTTTTTACTATCCTAGAGCTTTTCTGCTAGTGGATTTTTTATCTCCTAGCACCGTGGAGCAGTGAAGTTCTTGATTTTGCAAAGAAAAATTTTGGTTTAGAATAATTCATGGCTCTTCCCCCTCATTCTCCAACATTTATTAATCCTTGGTGGATTAAAAAAGCAGAATTAGGAGAGACTTCTCTGGATGTAGTTCAGAAAAGTTTTGAGGGAAATACTGAGACTACATCCTCCTTGACAGTTCGGGGGAAAAACACAGAAATTTGTCCTGGTTAACAGTACACTCTATTTCTGCTCATTCTGAGAGTTTCTATTGCATCGGAAATCATTATGACTCTACACAAAAGAGAGGGGTTCTGCAAACTGTTATGAGTTTATTTTAGTGGATGGTACATGAAAACACAGATATTCACTTCTCCCACCAAGCCCTTTTTTTTTTTTGGCAAAATCACAAGACATCTAACCTAACAAGAGAGCCACATAAGCCAGAGAAGACAAACAGCAGTGTCTTTTACTGATTAGCAACCTTGACAGCTGTGCATATGTCCCCCCTGCTCAGATAAGGACTGATGCTTCTGAATATGCAGGTATTTAATACCTGGCAGTATTTAGCGCAGCTTTGCCTGCATTGGTGTCTTTATTTACCAGAAGAGAGCAGCAGCAGAGAATACTCACAGCTTTTGCAAAGACCCCCATAAGCTCTGGGAACTGATGTGTCAGGAGGGCGAGCATGGCTGTGAAAGAACAGAGCCCAGCAGTGAAGAGGATGAAGAAGGGAAGCTCCTTCTTGGGGTAAACTGAAACTTCATGAAATGCTGTAGAAAAAGGTATGAGAAGGGGAATGCATTATACATTGAAAAAAAATCAAAACACAACACCGGCCAAAACCAAACGAACATTCTTCATAGTTTAAGCAACCAGAGACACACAAAAGTTCTTCTGAAGAAAGAACAACATGGAAGGTCTGAAACATCTAAGGACATTGTTGTTGTGTCAGTTGTCTCCACCAAGTAATTCCCTCTAAAGGTCAGATTTTTGGTCTACACTGGTGCTATGTACATGTTACTTTAGCCTTCCTTGTGTCAGCACTAACTATAGTGCAGCTGTGCAACAGCTAATCCCAGAAAACAGAAATAAACATCAAATTTTCTAATGTAGATCATTAACTAACCCCATGGCTGCATGTTTGCTAACGCTGATACAATGAGAGTGCAGAAACATGTGCCCGGAAGCAGCAGAGAGCCCAGCCATTAGGAAACATTACTGCAGACCAGTTAAAGCAGGCTGTAGAACTACAGCCTTTGTAACTGTAAATTCTGAGTGTTTAATCTGCAGAGCCAAGAAAAACTATCCTAAAAGTAGGACATAAAAGCATGTATTTTAAAACCTGGAAATTAAATGAATAGTGAATTTTTAAGATGTTTGTTAATATACACTGATAGGAACACAGAAATTTCCTTGACTCTGGTATAAAAAATCCTTCACTGGACTGTGGAAAAAGCAGCATTGAGATAACTAAAAGGGTCAGAAGAGGATAATGAGTATTTTACCAGAAGGATATGTCCCTTAAACTTTTATGGCAGCTCAGATTCAACGTGAAAATTTGTCTGGGTTGGCAAAAGGTCAGGTGGACTCTTACCCATCTGTTTCACTCCACTCTATAATTTAAAGCTACAGTCAAGATAAATGCAAACTTTGAAACATTTTTTTCTCATATAGGACCAACCTCAAGGCTTCCCATATACTCAAATCCTATGGCTATTCATATGTATGAAACATTACTCTTCCATTTTGCCTACTTTCTCTGCTTCAGTGATCAGCTCTCATCTCACTGTACTTGCAGACAACACAAGCACAGGGTAATTCAGCAACATGGCAGGATAATATTCGTGACTGCATTCATCCAGAGTGGAGTGGTTCTCAAAACCAAAAGCAGGAATTCCTAAGAGTTTAAATTAGAATATTAAAAACTAAAAACATGTATGACTCTTGAGTCTGCTGTTAAAAAAACAAAAGTAGAGATTGATTACAACTTCTCTTTGATTTAAAATAAATGTAGAGATCAGAAATACCAGAACATGGGTTTTATAAGTCTAGGATCTCTTGTGCTTTTCTTGCACTGCCTTTTCACAGGCAGGCTAAACCCTGCTGTTCCAGTCTGTTACCCAGTCAGGGAAAAAGCTTTGAATTAATATTCTTAATTTGGAGAACCTATCAGATTGTTGTGTTCTGATATAATTCCAGCTGACTCTCCCATAAAACACACACAATTAAAGGGTGTGGACAGGTACACAAAACCCCTGTAACCCACTTGTGTCTGTCACGGTATGCTAAACCCTTCCCTCCTCTAACCCAGGAGATTTTGCAGTGAAAGGCATTTCCTGTAACTGCCAGAGCAGAACACACTGTCTGCATACGCTGTTAAAGAGTCCCTCGCTTCTAACATTTGACAAGAACGATTAGTTTTGCATCTAAAAAGAGAACGCTGAGCTGTTCTGCATGACTTTGTCATTCCTAAATCTCCTGACACTCCACCCTCCCCAGCTCAGCATCCCTCTGAGTAAAGCAAGCAGAGCACTGAGAGGTGTTGTTATAATTAGGATGATTATAATGGGGTGGGGAGATATTGTCAGTTGCCAAGGATTTCTGCGTAATATCAGCAAGAATGTGCTGTGAAGGAGAGACTTGCAAGGAGTGGATTTTCACTGCATTATTCTCACCTAATGTTTACTCATGTAGGCTTTTAAAAAGAGGCAACACATTTTTCAGCTCAAACCAGAGAGTTTCTGAATGAAAGACTACAAAGCGTGCAAATGCCCTCAAAACCAGCCTTCCCAGCAGAAGCAGGCTTCATTTTAATTGTTCCAGAACAAATTTCTCTTTATCCCTTCTTCAGGAGAGAGAAGGTGAGAGAAGAATCTTCTTCCTTGGATCAACTTTTATTTGCCTCCTTTGCCCAGACTCTGCAAACTTGTGTGTTCCACTTGTGCTCACACAACGTCCGACTGAGAGAATACATGTGGGAATGAAGTCTAACTGCAAGATTGGCTGCTTTGGCTCTTCCTCTGCATTCTTGTGCTTCACTGCATGCACTGCAATGAGTCTCATTAGCTTGGACTGTGACACTTCTTGAGGGCTGGATCTCTCCTTATATCTGTATCTGGGAACACTGTTGGCACTTCCATAATACACACCATAAACCCACATAAAATTGACTGAGATGACTTCACGTCAATCTCTTCATAATAGTACACACACCATAACACGAAGAAAACCCTTTCTTGCTATTTAAGACTGCTTTTTGGAAAATGTAAGCACAACCTGTCACGAGTACTAGCTGCATTAATGATCCAGCTGTCCTCAAGCAAGTTGGATCTTGCCTTGGAATTTAAGGAGCTAGTGTGTCTACCAAAGATTAACAAGGCTGTGACACTGCACTGTTGGTTTGATGGGACGTTAACCTAAATGAAAGATCAGTGTCTTGGCAAGAGAGAATAGCAAGATCCAACTGATTTGTATCTCTTTGGTAATCTCTCTCCCTGCCCGTAAGCTGTCAAAAATAATAAATACAGCTAATTGTTATGAACTATGCCAAGGAGCTGCCTCTTGAACCATCACAGAAGCTCCAGAGGCTCACTGCCAATCTGGTTATTCTAATCCAGTGTACTCAATTTAAAAGGCATCAAAGGAGATCAGTGCTGGAAGACTCAGGTAAACTATTCTCTGGTGTCAATGGTAAGAATAAATAGGTTGAACATACATGGTAGTAGTTCTCTATCTGCAGTTTCTGTACAAATAGGGTAAGGGTAGAAAAGATGTCCTTTTTCCAGTGGATAGGGGATCATTCTGAAAGCTGAAAAGAAAACACGGTGCATAAGTTACTGTGAGTGTTGTGGCAGTCGTAAGTATACTTGCAATTCTGAAAAACAAGCATAGGCAAAACATTTATATTCGGTTGCAAACAGCATATAAATTGCTTAATGAAACGCCAAAATATAAATCTACATTGAGCTTTTAATCACAAAGACCCCTATTATTTTATTCTTGAGACAATGTTCACGAATGTCAGGCGAGACCACATTACAAGGACATATAAAAATGTTTGCATAATCAAAGCCCATAGCCAAATTTACACATTTTGTCTTAGGCTTTTCGGCTGCAGAATTTTTAAATTTCAGGGGAAAGAAGTGTATCTGATACAACAGGTATAGCCTATAAAAATGACCAGCCAGGCCTGTAAATTCAGACCAATACTCACAGTCTCTGCGCATCAAGCATAATAGAAGTTTTTCATGGAAAAAATACACTACTCTTTTTCCATCACACTCCAGCAAGCCAGGTAACACTGATGACATGAGCTCTGAGGACCAGTTTTCCAACACAGTCATGTTTTCATTTTCTATTTGGCAATCAAAGATTAATACTAAATTATTAAACCCAGATTCTTCTCATGCATTCTTTCTAAATGCAGTGGATCAAGTCAGGTTTCCAATATAAATCTTCAGGTCATGGATTAAATAATACTTAATCTTATGATTTTTTAAAATTGAAAATAATAACAGAGAGGGAGGGAAATGGATTACTAAATCTTGATGGGGCTGATGTCATAGGCCATCTGAGTGTGGTTTATGGAAACATCAGAATACTTGACTGAAATATAGCTTTGCAATCAAGACATCCTTTTCCATTATCCTATATATTATTTTCACTATTAAAATGTCATCAACATGTTATTCTCACTACTCCTATGAACATCAGTCACTGAAGCAATATTTTCCCCAACAGATGTCCTAGAAGCACCGTACACTTTAGTTGTTAGGTACAGCCCACTGCCACACGATAACACTCCATTATCTCTTGCTCACAGGGCAACTTAAGAACTGGTTTAAATGCACAATCCCCCAATATTTTCAGCTGTGCACACTGCATTTGAAATTATGTTAGATGTATTTCTTGTGAAATTATATTATTGTATTTTTCCTTGATTGCTGCATTTAAAGCAACAGTAAAGAAGGCAGAGGTCCTGAGATTGTAAACCAACCTGGGCAGTAATGCTCTTCCAGTATTAACCACCCCTCTCCACAGCAACTCAAAAAGCCAAGTACAAATACAATAATCCAGGCTGTGTATGATTTTAACATACAACAAACTTGAGTGTCTGTACAAAAACATATGTGGAATGATGTTCAATGCTCATTTCTTCAAAATCCCTAACACAAGTTTTTCCTTCCAATTTGGCTTAATATTGAAACAGACAAGCAAGCCTCTTCTGCCTTACCCTAAGCCACAGTAATATTAAGATTTTAATCAAAATAAAATGGGAGGTAAAGATGTTGTTTCTACAAAACAAGTGAAAAATGTCTGGATAGTTTTTACTGAATTTAAGCAGTCATCCTTGACATGATACCAACTACGGAATATTTACAGCAAAACAGCTTTATTTAGCAAGGAAGTGCTCTGGTTCATCTGGATCAGTTTGTGTTTATGTGGGTACTTCTCTGCCTTACTCCTATGTTACTATCTGATCCTATTTTACATTAATTGGCTCAGGTAGCACAGAGGCAGTTTGTCACTCACCCATGTACTTGCTGCAAGAGCAACTGGAGTGTTTGGGAACCCCTAGGTTTCTCTTCTTCATGCAAACAGTAGGATTTTTGACACAAATTTAGAAAGCAACAGTGACAAACTATCACCTTGGACACTTTTGAAACTTGGTTACACTTGAAACTACAGACCCTCTGTACAGAGAGCCTGGCCCAAACACAGTGGTGGCACTTGGGCTTTTATAGTTGTACTGTGAATGAAATACCTACAAACACCTAGAAAGAAAGCAAGGGCAACTGGCCACATATTATATGTAGACTGTTGGTTAAAACTAGTATTTAATTATATTTAATTTCTCTGTCATGTCTTCATTAGTTTTCACTTACAGTTATACAGAGATGCCAAGATATGGACCAAACGTTATAATTATTGGACTAGACACTGTGAAACCATTAAAATCTTTGGTTGTCTTCACGTGGGAGCAAAATCTGAACAAAATTTTTGAGGACTTGTGCCCTGTTCATATTTTTCTGAAATCACTGTAAAAAATGAATTATGGATTATTCTGCAGAAGTTATGCAGTGATACTCATTTACATCTTTACAGGCTATTACACAGCTATTAGCTAATAAAGTGTGTGTTCAGATTGCTGAATGTGGAGATAATAAGAAGGGGAATGTAGTTAGATGAGAATGCCCTACACTGCCTTCAGGCACAGATGACTCGACTTCCTGAGTGGCAGGAAGACTGCAGGGCAGCCAGACTCCTGTGCCAAAAGCTGGTCCTGGTATAAAACCATTTAGGGGCTCCCCAGCCTGACAAAGCAAAAGATCTGTTCAGGATTCCCTGAAAAATACTGCTTTGTACTGATGAAATAATGAACGCTGGGCTAAAGGACTTCTGCAATAATCCAGAAGAGAAGGAACACCACGCAAAAGCAAACCACTGAAAATAAGCCATTGGGAATGAACCTATGACAGAGAAAATAATAGGCTGGGAGAAATGATGAGAGAAGAGCTAGCAGATGTGACAGAGAACAATGCAGCAGAGCAAACCTCAGACAGCACTGGTATGGATTACTGAGCAAGGTGTTCTACACACCTAGAAATAAAACCAGTGCATCCTCAGGGAGCCTACACTGCAAATTAGGCAAGTTCAGGTCATTTCATACAGTAACTGAGATAGTAAGTCACTTTTACATTGGAGGTATCAAGTACATTCCTATAGGAATTACCATGGTGACAAAATATCTTTTCTGTCAAAGCTAAATGAGGACAAAAAATGGTGAAACACACACACAAAGAAGTTGGTATAATAACATATGGAGAGGATGAAAAAGAACAGAATAAAGTAGAGTAGAAAAGGGGAACTAGATTATATAAAGGAAAAACCTGCGTCTGAAAAAAAGTCCACAAAGCTGATTATAAATTGTACTTTTAAATTCTCTGAAACCTGGTAAAAAACACATCTCAAAGACAGGATAAGATATATCAGAAGGTTAGTATACAACCTTTGGAGGTCATATACTCCAACCTCCCACTCAAAGCAGTGTCATTTCCAAGTTAGGTCGGATTGCTCAGAACTATGCCAAGCGGAGCTCGGAGTGTCTCTGGGCTGGAGGTACCACAGCTTATCAATAACCTGTTCCAACGCACCACCACTCTCACTGTGAAAATATGTTCCTTAGGTCTGGATTAAATTTCTCTTGTTTGAACTTGTGTGTATTGCTTCTTCTCTTTATGCTGGGCCAGTCTGTGAATACTGTGACTCTCTCTTCCATATCATCTCTCTGTTGCGTGGCAGATGACAGCAACTGGATCACCTCTTCACCCAACATAAGTCTTCTCCAAGCTGAACAAAACCAGCTTCCTCAGCATTTTGTCCTCCATCACATATTCTAGTAATCCTTCACTGAACTCACTCCAGTTCATCAGTTTAAAAAAAGTCATGAAGTACAGTATTGCTTTATATTACACATTAATATATACCTGTCTATCAGGCACACTCATAATTTCCAAATATCAAAGCATTCCCAGAATCACAAAATTGTGTGGGTTGGAAGAGACCTTTAAAGGTCATCTAGTTCCAACGCCACTGCCATGAACAGGGACATCTTTCACTAGACCAAGTTGCTTGAAGCTCCATCCAACCTGGTCTTGAACACTTGGAGGGACGGAAAATCGACAGCTTCTCTGGGCAACCTGTTCTAGTGCCTCACCACTCTTATTGCAAAATATTTTTAGCTTATGTCCAATCTGAATATACTCTCAGTTTGAAACTATTCATTCAAACAATGACAAACAAATCTCTACAACCCTGGAATGAAAGAAGGTAAATTATTATCCCCTTATCCATGAGCAAGAAAATGTGTCTCAAAGAAGTTGGGAAATTTTGTTCAGTATTACACAGCAAACACAATACAAGACTTCAAATCCCTTTTTCTCATTAAATGAAGTCTGTATTTTCAGTTCAAATTTCAAATATTTCAATGTTGGTGAGGATGTAACCGGTGTCCAAAATTCTCACATATTAAACTTCACAAAAAACTATTATCTTTTTCATGGTATTCAATAAAAATATTTGATTAGCTCCTTTGTAAGAAAGAGGATTACTTACTGCCTTCCCATGTACAGTGTAAGAGGTTCAATGCCCCCTCTACTCTTTTCCAGTGTTGAAGATGAAAGAAAGCATATGCTATTGCTTCACTGTCCCCTCTCTTCAGAATATGTTCAGGGGGCAGAATTAGGCTTTTCATTTCTAGTAGATACTGAAATAAAAAAGCAGAGCACAATTATTGCAGAGGTAATATAAAAAACAGAAAGCTGACTGCAATTCTATAATGTACACTGAAAGGTCTATTTCCCCAAAGTGCTTCCTCTCACAAGTGTTTCATCAAATGTGTAACATCACCAACTGCACTTGAAGACAACTACTGAATTATTCCCAAAGACTAAGATATGCTGTCAGATGGTTCTGCTCTTCAGCAGTAGAACAGGGACTACGAGAAATTCAAAATGAAACATCTCTCTTATTGAAAGAGATGAAGAAAAGGGCTCAAAGCAGAACATGGAATTTGATTACAAGACCTTTTTAATTAAAAGTGCTTATAATAAAATGAAGAAGACTTCAAGCATTTTGATGCACAACGTCTTTCTATAAGGAAACACACAGCACTCATGGTTTGCACACAGGTTGCTGCATTTACTGCATTGCCATTAACTGGTTACCAGGTCTATGAACATGCAAGATTGGCAGCCACCTAAGTAGCTAAGAACAAGTTACAAACAAAGTTACAAAACCTAACAAATGCCTGATTTCCCGGGGTGGGGTGGGGGTAAAAGTATAGGAACTTTAAGCTCGCTACTTGAAATAGTTGTTGAATGTGTTACTATAATGAAAAGTACCACTGACTAAACCCAAAAGCAAGTTTCACAGAAAATTTCCCCATAACGGGCTTTCCCCGCCAGCAGAAGTAGATGAAACACAGAGAGGGTTCATGGTACAGGAGAAGATAGAGGTCTCAGACATTATTCAAGCAGGTGGTTTTTCCTCCCCCCTCAATCCATGAACTAGACTAACAGTTAACCGGACAGACAACTCACACCAGTTCAGCAGACATCTCATCACTGGTGTTACTACATTCCAGTTAGTGCAGGGGAAAGAAAAAGCAGAGGGGAAAGATATACCCCTTGTTATATGCTCCTTGATGGCATCCTTTACAGGAAAAGGAGTAACAGACAGAAAACAGGCTGCTGAATCAGCTCCTGTTTGTCAGTTCTCCTGAGGAGCGTAACATTTCCCAGCTGTGTGCTGACTGCTCTTCCACAGCACAGGGAAACTGTCACTCTCTTCCAGGATGCCCAAGATCAAATGTTCTCCCCACCAGACTGTTCAAGTTAACACAAAAGGCAGCAGGTGAGTCAGGCCCTAGCACAAGGTTGGGAAAGAAAAGTTATGGCTAATCACTGGCAAAGAAGGAGGAAGTGTGCAGCCCCTCCATTTCACTCTGTTCCACAGCCTGGTCTGGCAGGAGGAGGACTGCAGGACCTAGGGACTGACAACTTCCTAGTGCAGGCACCCATGAGGAGGCAACCTGGCACTGGAGGCGAAAGGGAGGCATGGGTGGTGTCGGCCCTGCACAACTCCTGATAAATGCTGACTTTTGTGAGCAGGATGTGCTGGTGCAGAAGAGAAGGCAAAAGAAAGCAATGAGGATTGAAAGTCAGCCTTGTGGAAAGGAAGAGAAAAGGGCAGAGGGAAATGAGCACCAATGTCATGATGTCATGGAGGATGTCCTAGAGTTTTGTCTGAAGGAACTATCAAGCAGGTAGAAGATTTGGAGAGCTCAAGCTTGAAACAGAGAACTGTCAACCCTGGGAAATAGATAAATACTTCAAAGAGGAGAGAGAAATCACATGTTTCTGATGCGGGTAACAGTATTAAAGGAGGAGAAACTGAATTAGCAGTGGGAGTAGATGAGTGTGATACCTGCCTTTCGGAAAAATCTGAGAGAGCTGCAGAGCAGGTGGATTAATGGAGGAAGCAGCAATTTAGTAGGCAGTCCAGGGGATTAAGGGTGACAGAGAGAACAGAATAAAGAGCTGACAAGAGGGAGGGAGCTGCCAGGTTTACACAGATACAGCAAACATTCCCTGCCCTAATGAATGCCTCACCCTTTTAAAAACACATACTATACCTGTTGAGCAGAATGGAATGCAGCTGAAAGAACTGCAGGTTTCTACCTGTTTTATTAATTTAGAACATAACCCTTGTTTACATATTTTCTGCAAAATTAAACGAGAAAGTAAGTTCTCAATATTAAAATATTTCAAGCAAAGGAAAAAACATAAACAAACCCAATGACATGTCACTATTTGTAGGGAAAGAAAAACCAGGAAGAATTGTCATATTTCTACAAGCATTAAGAAGAAAACGTGTTATTTTGATTCTTATGTATTGCTTGTTATCAGCAATTAAAAATAAATCAAGTGGATACAGCAGATGGAAGGATATATCTTGACACTTGCAAATCGAGCTTAGTCCTCACTCAATTATGTTGACTTCTCAGTCTGCATTTTTCTCAGTTTCAGAAAGAAACTATTTTTAAAAGTTCCTCAGATCAAAAATGTGAAACACTCCTCCCTCATTGCTCTATCACAGCTACGTTACCGAACAAAAAATCCATAACCTGGTTTGGCGATATTCAAGAAGACCCAAACACAGAGTTGATAGGTGGCTCAAGACTATTTGTAACTCATAATTGTTTTTATTTTATGCATAAATGTCAGCCACACCTTTTGGGCATACAAACTGTCAATTAATTTATTCTGGAGGCATTTCCAGCAGGAACACTGACTGCACACAGCCCCAGAGAGACCCTGTCTGGAACACTTTGTACAGTTCTCATCAGGCACTTTCCAAAACAAAAAAGATCAAATTTCTCAAGTACACAAAGAAATGGCTTTGGGGGACAGCATTTGAAGGCCTCCATCTACTTAACTTCTCTGAACATTAGTAAAGGGTACCAAAAAGCTACCTAGCTGTTAGTAGGGCTTGATTATAATGGAAGGAGAGATATGACTGTCCAAAATTAGGATGGTCTTGATGTCCTAGAATATCATATCCATTGGTGCACTGCTGTATTTTCAAGGAGAGTTCAAGCGCCCAGAGGGCATTCGGGTTCCTGGAGGTTTTGCTGGCAGGGCTAAGGGTCTTCCTGGAGATAACATAACCAAGGGCAGCCCCATTTTATGGTAACTGTAGGCTACTGGTCCCAGACCTTCCAGAGGCAGGACTGAGTCCCAGCAATCTGCTGGGTTTCTAGCAGGTTGTCTGTGAAATCAACACAGTCCCCCTGAAACATTTCGTGTTGGACAAGCAGATAAATTCCAGTCAAATGAACTAAATAATAAAAAAAATTAAAATCTTTCTTTAAAAACCATCTGATGAGCTGCAGTCCTCATGCTGCCCATGTAATGTGTGAACTACAGTCCAATGGACTACTGCATGCAACAAATTTCTCCAGCTCTTGGAAAAAAATCAGCTAAAGACACCTGACTGTAGTTTCCAAGAGGCTGCTATTGCACTTCATCAAGGGTACTATACCAGACAGGTGCAGTCTTCTCTTCAACCACCAAAGACTTCAGGGTGGGAATCTGACTATTCATATCTCAAAATTTCCAAGGGCCTTATTCCAGAACACAGCCCTTGTTGTCACAGGACTAACAGGGACACAAAATCCAATCACACCACTAAAATTCATACTAGTAACCTACATCTCTTGACAGACTCCCTATTAACTCTAATTCCTGATACACGGGCATCCACTCAGATTGAACTACAATCATCACAATTTAAGTAATAAAACTTCAATACCTTATCCATCCTTTGAACACAAAGGGAAGAGGGGAGCCCTCTGTCATCCTGACAGAGCTCTGAACCCAAGCATGGTTCCACTTCAGAGGGAGAAACAAACAACAGGCTAAATAAGAAACCTAGCTAAGAGCTAGGCATTGATGGAGGGAATCTAGATGGTAAGACCAACACATCTCCAACTGCTTTTGTTTTTCAGGAACAAATGAAGAAGTTTAACTAGAACAAGAAATAGAATGCTGTCACCATCTGGGCTTATCATATTCCTTTAAAAAATGAACCAGCTCAGAAACAAACAGTCTAGAAAATTTCAGCCAGAATTATCTCTTCACTCTTGTGGCCAGTGACAAGACTTTTGTTGAGGAACAGGCTCCCCAGTGAAGTGGTCACAGCACCAAGCCTGACAGAATAAGCTTTTGGACAATGCTCTTGGGCACATGGTGTGACTCTGGGGGATGGTGCTGTGCAGGGCTGGGAGCCGGACTTGATGATCCTTGTGGGTCCCTTCCAACCCTGGCATTTTCTCTGATTTGGTGATTCTATGATCCAGCCTCAAAGAAGTTAGAAGCAAATACTGGAGTTGCACAATGATTTCTGCCATCATGAGATAGCTCAATTAGCCCTTTGCCACTGCACTGCTCTGGCTTGGAATTTTTTTGGGGCTGTCTTTTTTTTTTTGCTTTTTCTGAACTCTCTCTTCTCTCTCTCTACCCTAACCTTTTTTTTGTCAAAGACCTGTATTTGGGAGTTACAACAAGTGTAACAGTAGTTTTCATATGCTTCTATAGAGGGCTTCTGGGCCAGTTACACGACATTGTGATAGGTACAGCTCAGCTACAGCCTTTCTGTACACATACAGGACTGTCTTTTAATGAGCATTTGGAGAACAACCACGGACTTTGTATACATGAAGTGCAACAGGGTGGAATTTATACTTCTCTTGCTTAAATTGATTGAGAATACATTATTTATTTCACAATATTGACAGCTCTCTGGCTCCTAATTCTCTTCTGTTGGGAGTGCTTTTAGCATTCCACATTACTTCAGTGACCTTTTATAAAATAAATCAACCTAACTCAGGCAGGTTTCCTTCTTTTCCTCAATTGTGCAATTCAACTATGAAATTACAGCTCAGGTCGCAAATAGGCAACAGTCACTCCTGCACCTGTGACAGCATCCCTCCAGGCCAGAATATTAGAATTTAACATTGTTTGAACAGGAACTCTCCTCCTCCCAGTGGGATGAACAGCATAAAGCTTAAGAAAGTTCCAAAATACTGGTTTCTACATGCCCAGTGAAGCCACTTTTAGGTCACCTTTCAAATTCTCATTAAATTGATGGTAATTAAGAAGTTTGGCCTTTTTTGCTGGAAATACAACAACAAATCACTGTCTCACTGAAGAGTTAAAAACTCTCTCAAACATATCTCAAATAGTTTTTCTGTAATATCATGGGGTGTGTGGAACAGATCAATTTCCCATCTGGTCTATGAATTTGTTTGCATTATTTGTTTCTATTAGCAACTACAACTTACTAGAAACCACACAAGCATACGGACAGACACAGTGCTTACTAAAGAAAATCTAAATAAATAAGAAAAAAATGAGAAGGGATGCAATAGAGGACAGATGAATCTTTAAAAGTGTTTAAGTCAATGGTTTGTTACATCCTTTTAAGAGACTGTTTATAGACAAAACTGGCATTTGTCAAAGCAATATCAATATTTAAGCTGTCTGATTGAAATGCAGCGTACTTCAGCAGAGACTCTCTTCAAATCCACTCAGCTCCGGGCTTACATACCAAACCCATACAACTGTGGGTAGGACATACTTTTGACTCACTTTTAGCAATCAGATATACAGACCATCGTCTGTTTTCTCTTTAATGAATACCTCTGGTCTCATACATCACAGAAAGGAGGGGGTTGCTTTTCATGAGGAGTTTGAATGAAAGGAAAGAGCTCTGCAAATCAGTTCAGGAAGGGTGTTCCACAACTGAGAAATGTCCCAGAGACAGCTGTGGTAGCTTATCACACTAGCTTTTTATAGTCCTGTTCCATACAAGTAGGGAAGCCCCAAACATATATAAATAAAATTGATGAAGTCGTGTGTCTGTGTATACATATACCTTTTTTCCCAACCACTCCACAAATTGTGTACTCTTCATGATATAGTATGTACCTACAAACCCCTCTGGAATTACAGCTTCAGTGGCAATACAACCCTCTCTGTTTAACTCCTAAATTTTTGTGCAGCACGCTAAATAATTTGTCACGTTTGTAGTTTATTTCTTCCTCACTCCGAACAAAAGACTCATTAACGTTTAAATCCAAGAGAAGCTCTGAACACACGTTAGTTTTGGGGCCCTGTTAGATTTCTTGTGATGCTGCTTGCTAAAACTTTTCCCATTTCATTAAAAACAAATGGGATATGACTTCAATTACAACTGAGTGGAAATTGAGGTGTAATATCCACACTGTGTAAAATTATAACCAAAAATGTAGTTTCACACCTTAATATCCCTTAGCTAGTAGCAGAAGGAATGAGTGTGAAATCAGCACTGCTATATATTAATCTGTATTAGGCTATTCTATTTTAATGTTAAAATATGAACTAAAAGAACCTCTGGAGTCTGCTCCTATTATCTTGGTAATTTATGTCTTACATAATTACCTTATTATCTTGGTAATTTATGTCTTACAGAGGTTTTCAATTTTAGAGTTTCAGACTTTGAAAAACAGAGGGACTCAATTAACAACATGAACTTAAGGAGGAAGAGGACTGGAATTTCTGTAAATCAAAAGTAGAGAAAATAATACAGAATCTGCATTTCATACATGGGCATATTCGTCAGAGAGGAAATTCAGCCTTTTACTGAACAGCCACCTAGCCAGAAGCTGGCTAGTAAGGAGATCATAAAGGATGAATGAAAGTACTGATCTACAAGAAAAGCAGCATCTCAGAGGTCTGGAAGTGCAGAGGTTATGGAACAAATGCCACAACTTACAGTAATGTGGATTTTGAGAAGGTCAAACCAAAGGACATCAAGGTCTTAAGTATAAACAGAAATAGAAAAAGCAAGAAGGTAATAAATTAAGACTTGGCCTCAGTTTCATGGCAGTGCAGAGCCTGGAGATGATAGCAGGATGGACATTAGGAGCATGCACAGAAGTGGAGGCCGATGCACCAACTACCTCTGTCCCTGAACAGTGAATAAACCAGTCCCAGAAACAGCCGGACTAGCAAAACTGACCTAAAGCAAAAAGATCCCCACTCAGAGTAACTGATGAGAGACATAAATGCAAAGCCATTCATTTAAAGAGGATGGAAACACTGTGTGTTAATATGGGAATGTTAGTATGCAAACTGTTAGAAGAGATTTTGATGGAAACAATTATCAAAAAAATGGAGATAAGCAAGGAAAATGGAACAGGCTCCCAAAGAGTGCTCATGACAGGCTAACCTGGTATTTTTCCTTGGCAAGATCTCTAACTGGGCTTCAGTAGAACATTTAGAAAAGTTCACCCAGAATAGGACTGGGCTAGAGAATTAAATGAGCAACTGGGCAGAAGAGAAATACCAATGGTTGTGTTGTTGCAAGAAGAGTTGGCATGGAAGAAAGTAAACAGAGAAGGCCTGGAGTCAAGCTTTGTTTAATGTTTTAATTTTATAGTATGGCACAAAAATAGAAGCTTAGCTAATAATACAAAAGGACTCATCTCACCTAAACTTTGTTGTCTAAAAATCAGGCTTTCACTGGAAAAGAGTTGCTCCTTTCATAGTCAATGTAGACACATTGAGGAGGAACAGTCTGTCTAAAGAACTGTCTAAGACATTTCATTCTTTCCACTGCCTGTAGAGGAAATCTAGATGATTTTATTAAGCAAGCAGCCTAACTTTCAGACAGCTACACCATGCTATTTAGTGGTTGGCACAGCAGACAAAGATCACAGAGAAAACATTTAATTCCTGCAATGCATGAGAATTAACTTTCTGCAACCCATGTATACATAGGGAAGAGGTTTTGGGTTTATCTTGACCAGACTTGGTGTTCAACTGTACCTAATGAATAGACTCCTTACATTAACACACCCCAGTTTTCTGCTGCATACTTTCAAAGGGCAATAGCAGCCCAAAGGTTTGTGGGGTGAAGTTCAGAGGCCAAAAAGATCCAATGGCCAAAAAGCATCCTCCTTCAGCAACCTCTTGGCAACATTCTTACTGCTGAGATACAAACCCCAGAGAGCAGGTATGGAAATTAGAACATAAATCCATTTTTTTTACTTTGTAGTTCTCAGCAATTCTTCATCTCTGAGCTTTGCATTCTCAGAACTTAATGACAGGTTGCTGCATAAGGAATTACTAATGTAACTTATATGAAGCACACCATGAATTCCAAAGACAGGTTCTTTTGTACAGCATGCCAAAACCATATTCTTAAATGCAATCATCAAAAAAAAAAAAGCTACTTTAAACTAGAAGATCTTTAATGACTATTTTGCAAATAATAATCTATCTTTATGCATGGTCTGCCTGCAGCACAGCATTTGGTGCAATCCACTTCAGCTAAAGTTTTAAGTTGCACAGTCCTGAATGCGACTTTGCAAACGAAAAAACTGCATACGATCAGCTTCTTTCCCTTTCTATTGTTTGCTCTCTTTTCCACAACATCACTCATTAGTCTAACACAAAAATCAGGAGTTATATCCTCAGCAGTATTAGAGATACAACAGTGTTTTCTCAATACTCACTTTTGGCACATGTGGATTAAATTCTACTGCTCTGTGAATAGCTTCTACTGCATTCATCTCTGCAGTACTCAGCCCTCGCCTTGAGGCAGCCTCTGGAGAAAATCTGCAAAAGCAAAGAAAACAAACACATTAGGTCAGAAATGCTAGTAAGAAAAAGTCAGAAAAGGAATCTAGAACATGGGCCCATGTAACCAAACTGAGTAATTTTCCTATGCTCTCCAAACTTCCATAGCAAGTGGAAACTCTGAGTGGTCTATTACATCAAGGCCAATGAAAATCCCAGCAGAAGCGGAAAGCATGTTTGTATCTAATCATGGCAGAAAGTCAGTTCAAACACTCCCTTCTCTGTCACTAATCTAAATTTGCTCTAGGTACCTTGCTAGGGGCATAGTCAAGGCTGAAGTTGCATAAAAAAAGAAAAGAAAAAAAAACAAAACAAGACCAAAAAAACCCCCAAAAAACCAATGCCAAATTATTGTTGGTGGGTTTCTATTAAAAACAGGTTTGGGGAAGTTTTAGGAAGGTTCCCAACCCAATGCCCCTGGGTCAGGTTGGGATGGGAGCACGATGCAGCAGCAGTAGCAGGTGGTCTACTGGCTGCAGCACCATTGGTAGCATGAGGGTAGCATGCCCAAACTGTGGGCAAATCATCTGCCCCAGTGAATAAAAAACCAGACCATGCAATCTCTTTCTCACCTCACACCCCACGGCTAACTCCAGAGCTGTACTTGGCAGGCAGACACCACAGGGAAAGCTGTGACAACCTTAGCCCTGCCCTCCCAAGCTGGAGTCGCTGTGTAGGGAGGAAAGATGTTGCAGTAGGTACTGGCGATCTACAGGATAAAAAGAATGAAAGAAAATTACTTAAATCTTGATGTGTACATACACTTTAAAAGCAAAAAACTGTCAGGATGTCAGTCAAGAAAATGGCTTTCCACTCCACTTGCTTTTCAACTTCAGGGGGCATTCAACCCTCAGGTGCACAGACACAACTCTGCTTGGGATTTGTGTGAAGGCATCTGAGAGCAGAATGGGGATTTTTGAGCTCCATCTCACAAGGAACTGAGCACTTTTTCAGAGTGGGCCAGTGCTCTCAAGTCCATAGGCATCAAATAGATGTGCTCAGCACCTTGGGAAGTTGAGACCCAAGGGAAAAACATAAAAGGAATGAACAGATATATGTGTCTCTAAAAACATGAGCGTCATCTACCTCTCAGAATCCCTGACATAATAATGCTAAATCCACCTGCCGCTATTTAATTAGATGAGCAGTCTTCTGACAGCACTTGTAAAATGACATTGTTACCAGTGCATCCACATTTAGTTATTACCTTTTTGTGGTCATGTTTACACAAAGTTGAACAGGTTCAGCCACACAACCCTTTTCAGTTGTATCTTCACTATACTATCTAGGAAGCCAAAGCTCACCCAGACAGTATATACAAAACTGAAACAAGAACTGAATTTATGCTATTTCTCTTCTTTTCTTCTTCCTTAGTATCTGAAGTGCAATGTTTGATCACTGCAAATTTTTTATATATAAAGTAATTTTATCAATTTACCACAGGTCTTAATTTTCCTGCTAAACCAGCAGATTGTTAGGGTGTGGGCTCAGCTAAGAAAAATCTTACGTTAAATCAGGAATTTTGCTGGACAGTGATTCTTAATCACTTACTTGTCAGAGACAGCTCTGGCTTTGAGCAATGCAGCTGTGTAACATATCGTCGCTGACTTTGGTAAACTTATATCTGTTGAAAAAAAAGGAAAAAGGTAAGCATTTGAAAACTTAAAAGTGCGCAGAAAGAAAAGTGATTGATATTTTAGAGTAAGCATGACATACACAAAATTAGTATGCAAACTCAGAATACCTTCTCTTCTTGGGACTTATGCTGCCACATCACATGGATTTTTAAATTTTCACCTGATACACAGGCTTTAAAATGTGTGTTAGCGACCTCTGGAACTGCTGTTTAAACAGCAACTGGGTTCATTAGAGAACTAATTCAAAGAGTGACATGATAGAGACATAATGAAAGAATTCATTACTCCATACATAAATGTATAGATAACTTGGCATACCTGAATTTTTCCACAGTTCACAAAGTACTAAGTAATAGCTGAGGGCTATCTTACTCACTCTTCACATTTTCACTGAGAAGCAGTTGTCTAATATGAGAATGTGGCAGCTACACAAGTTAAGACAGCTATTCAAGTAATAATGGTTTTGACTTGCAAGCAACCAACCAGTAGATTGAGTGAAGTTAAAGATCAACAGTAAAATAAGGTGTTTTGCCTCTTAAGAAAATATTGGACCAAAACACACATTCACCAGATACTCTCTGGCCATTTTATCCTGTTCCAGAGACACACAGGAACCATAAACCTGACTTAACCCATTATTTACCTTAATTTATATGTTTTCTACCAGCAAATTGGCACAATGCATTCGAAAGGTAGAGAGAAATGCTGCTTAACAGACTTGAGTGATATATTTGTTCTCACTGTTACAGGGAATTGACTTCCACATTTTTAATCTCATGGTGTGACCCTTGGAGATGTCCTGTGCAGGGCTAAGAGTTGGACTCAATGATCCTGGTGGGTCCCTTCCAACTCAGGATTCTGTAATCTACCCAGCAGTCACATATTGTGACTGAAATACTTCAGCATTAAAAATTTAAAGATTACAGCTACACAAAAAAAAAACCCTAATCACAAGAAACCAAACCCACTAAAGGTTGGATTCTGCACACCCTTCTGCACACGCTGATAACTTCTTACAGCAAGCAGCAAATACAGCACAGCAAACACAAGGCACTGAAATAAGTCCACTGTAAAAGTGAGGAGTGGCTAATCTGACTTTTGTTCTAAGAAACTATCTATCCCTTGGTTTGTCATTAAACTTGATTAGAAAGAAAAAATTACCATAATAACTTGGTTACTTTAGGATTGACAGACACTTGTTATTTACTGATTCATGTGCCTTGCAAGATAGGGCTCCAAAAGGGAGTTAAAGAGGACAAGCAAGTCATATCTCAGCAGTCACCATCCTTCACTTATTGATAACCAAGCAACCAGGCACAATGTTGTTCTGTTAGATGAAAAACATTGCCAGAATGGCTGAGGCACTTGGAAAAGGCTACCTGTTAAATCCTATTATCGTTTATGCACTTGCACTTCAAGTATGAGATGCACATATCCTGTTGGAGGCTCCCCTATAATATATTGCAACTATAATTTCATTGTAGTATGTAACTGTAGTGACTAAAGTAATTAAAATCAACAGCATGCAAAGTAGTTACTCCGCTAACAGAAGACAGCTACAGACACAGGCATGAGCACATCTTCAATGACAGGAAGAGAAAATATTTCTAAATACATTCAATAACCCTCTATATACCAAGTTTTCCTTAACATCAGGAGTTAGAAGTTATTTCCAGTCAACAAAAATGCCTTTTAAATATAACAAAACAAAACACAGTATCACAAACCACTATCTTTTAGTAGGCAGTAAGTGTTCCTGAGCTGGAAACATCTGTGCATATAGATTGCAAGATGATGCACAGTGAACAGCTGGCATCTGTAAGGAAGGGAAATGTGGTGAGATGAGGTAAGGCTCAGACACACCACACGAGTCCTTTCTGCAGAAGAAATGGGATTTCTCAAAGAATGTGTTGAAATCTGATCACCCATGGTCAAGAACAACAAAAACACACAGAAGGATTGGACAGTCTTTGTATCAAACCAAATGAAATCAAGACTGAGAGAAGATCCAACTGTTTCCTATGCAGGCACACATGGAACACCAGGAGAGGAGAAGGGTTGCTTAGGTAAACAACAACCTTGGCACAAGAATAAAGAGTTCAGAATTAAATTTAGGCTGGAGATTGAAAGAAAGTTTCTGTGAAGTGAACATTTGAGGCAGATTTCCAGGTAGAATAGTGGGGCAAACAAAGCCACTAATTCTAAGATGGAGCTTGCTCAGCTCATGGAAGGGGCAGTATCATGCAGGGAATGCAACAGCAGGGGCCCTGATTCACCCAGGAGGCCTCTTCCAGTACTATGTTCCTAGAGAGCAAGCAGCACTTGTTTGAGGATAATACTTATAGACCCCTAGTGATGGAAGAAATAGATACAAATGTTCAAGTTCATCACAGAATCACAGAGTAGTTGGAGTTGGAAGTGAGCTCTGGACATCATCTAGTCCAACTGAGACAGCCCAAATAGGTCCATGCCTGCTTGCTTTCAGAAGTGTTTTTCTTTTTGTTTGCTACATATTAGACCATAAGCATTTGGTCCTGCTATATGCTGGTCTATTACTACAATACTTTAAAATCCTCATATAATTTAGGCTTCATCTCCGAAACTGCACCCTTGTATTTTAGAGCGAGGCATAAACAATTATGTCTGGTAACAATGTGAATTTAGCAAGGGAATCATGTCCAAACTAGCCCTAGGAGATATGTGCTCTGTCAGGAACCAAAGCAAAGTTTTAATAAATGACTGTGTTCAGCTCCATGAGCCATCTGGCAAAATATCTTCACATACACTGTTTCCCACCCTCCTGTGATTACTTGCTGCACAATGTGCTGAAAGATGTGACTGCTATTCTGTTGTCAAATTCATCAGGACATTTTTGCCTAATAGGAACTGATGTGTCAATCTAAAAAAGGCTCTCCTTCTTTCTTATTGCTTGTATCTTTAAACAGAATACAAAAATTTTGACTTAATTTATGAGCCTTTTCTCTCAATAAGGCCCAGTCAGGTATGGGGAGGGTTGGAAAATTGAGTTCTTACTATTCATTTGCTTCTTAAGCAGTTGCTTATGAGACTGAACTGATGGAAAAATGCTATGGATATGCAGAGTACGCCATATGTCATCTAAAATGGTCATGGGATCTATTGTTCTTTTAAATGGCAACTAAACAAAAAAATTATGAATCTGGATATGGAATGATGCACCATCCCCTACTAAGTCATCAGAAGGTTCTAAATATAAAGAGACAGGCACATTGCAATTGCTTTAGTCATTAATAAATGCAATGATGTAAGTCACTAATCAGAAATTATTTCCTATTTTGCATGGGTGGTAGGAAGAATTGCTTATGGAAAAGAAAAAGCACTCTAGCAAATAAATATGTGCAGGCTGGATCAGTGATGACAGAAGAGAGATGCAGTCATCTATAAAGACATGAACATAAAGAAAGAAAGTGAATTAAGCTGATACAAATGGTTAAAAACAAGAGTAATGCGATGGAAATCATTAAGAAAAGTATGAGCTAAACATCAGGGGAAAAACACTATCAAAAAGATCTAACATTCCATTAGAACACTGATTGCATTTTCCCACAAAATATAGTAGAAAACATGGTGGAGGGAGCACAACAATGAACATGGTGCTTACAAAAACCATTTCCGATTCTCTGTACTTCTGGCATTCTTTCTCAGTGGTGGGAAACACCCCAATCCAACGCACATAGCCACTATGTTAAGGGCTGGATTTTGGCCCCCTGATAGAATGGGAAGACCATTTTAGCACAAACAAGAAGCCTTTATTTTGCCATGACCACAACTAAAACTTACACTGTTGAGTTATGGAAAGATTTACAACTGCTGATTTCAAACATTTCCTATGCCACTCCTGCTGACAAGCATATCAGTGACCAAGCAGGTGTCAGCCACTTTAACTTGACTGCGTTAAATCCTAAATGCCTGTGAAGGGGAAGGAATAATTTCTGCTAAAGAAAGTTAAAGAGAGCAAGGCTAGTGTAATTACTTTGTGATTTTGCACAAATAGGAGAAACAAAAAACCCCACAGAATCATATGGCAAAGGAAAAGAGACCAGATGGTATGAACAGACACAGAACTGAGACCTAGCTGCAGTGACAAGTGATTTTGATACGGTGGAAAGAAATTAGTTCTTACAAGAAGAAGCTGGAAAAGATGTGATAGGAACAAAGACAAACTATTCTCCTGATATTACTGTTACACGAACTGGAGGTCTTGATTTGCATCTCTTGGAGAAGGTAGATTAGTTTTGGTATAACCTTAACTTAGAGGAGCTTTCTCTTAAGATACCTCTTTCAAAGAAAGAAAAGGATTATAAAATACTGTGTATGAGGTAATGGCTTCTTCCATACTGCCACTTGCTATATCTTTAACTCTGAAGAAAACTCTTCCTTGCACTTAGAACACCTACTGAGCTAGCTCCACCAGGTAGAATATCTCCAAACTGTCGAATATACACATGGCAAGTAATGAAACTATCTACAAAATCCTTGGGAGACCATAGCTAGTGTAACTGAAGGCTGCATGCAATTGCTTCATCAATCTGCAACTCTCTACAAAAGGACTGCCTTCAATATAAATAGAATTTATACGCATAATCTGTAAGGACAAGAAGAAACTGGACAGAAGGGGGCAGAGAAAAGAGTAGCCCTGAATAGGCTACATTTTAGAAAAACAATTTCTCTGTTAACTGTTTGGATTTCACTAAGTTAAAAGTATCCCAAGAAAAAGAAGTCTGTTTCTAAAGTGTTTCTTCTAAGGCCTGCATTTTGATATAACAGTAATTTAAAGCAGGATTCTTTAGCAAAGTAAGCTGTTAACAAATAAAGAAGTGTCAAAGTGTAGAGCGGAACAAGATCTTCTGTATTTAAGCCCCATTTTCTTTCTATGTGTCCTTTGTTCTAAAATATCTTCTCAAGTGAACTCTGTATTTGGGACTTTGGCATGGTAACATGGTCTTTCTCCTTCTCTGCAAAGGGGTATGTGAGAGAAGAATCTGTATAAGGTGTTCATCCTGCAAACCAGAAGGCTTATAGTCTCACTGGAAAACACTGTACTTTTAAAAAATGAAAGCAAGGACAAATTTAAAGAGGAACCATTGCATTACTAAGATTAAATAGACAGGCATCCATTCTTTCAAAACCTGACTTTAAATTGCCAGAAAAGTCTGAGTTTTCTCACAGTGCCCAGGTTATCACTTAATATCTATCAAAGCAACTGGCTGCCCAGGGAAGTTAATAAATCAGTTGCTCTAAGCATCACTTACAAGCAGACCAACTCCCCCAGCCATAACTATTTCTGCTGTAAATAACATGGATATGTGTTAAACCAGAGCCAAAAATATTTTCAGAATTCAACAGTATTTAGGTCATCCTCACTCTACTGACAGACATGGAACTCTGAGACCATAACGATGTAGCTCAGCAACAGTGCATGCTGTTCCACTAATGAGACCCTTTTTCCATGAATAATGAGTATGGACATCAGCTCTGTTGCCAGGTACATAACATAAACACAGTTTAACACATGACTTTTGGTAAAGCAGTGCATCTGCTTGCAGAGGCTGAGATTTCACATGATGTGGTCCAACATTTTAGCCCAGGGTGGGAGCAGACTGCTCAAGGAAATAATTTGTTCATATGTTATCAAAATACAATAAATCAGGTTTGGTCTTAGTCAAAAAAAAAAACAGTGGAGTGGGACCAGAAACTGCAGATAGGAAAGTATAAATGAGTTCAGTGTTTTATATTCCAATAAATCTTACAACACATGAAGCTGATGAGTTCTAAAATGAGCTGAGACTCCTTGAGACAGGCCTTCTGAGACTCATGAACTGTAAGGGTTATACTGGTTAAGCCTGTGTTTGCTGAGTCCTTGTGCATACCTAGTGCATATGCACACCATACCAAAGTGTGGGTTGAAACTGCATGTGTTCGAACAGCCAAAGTAAGAGCTTTATTTCTAAAAGTCTCATTTGTTCTGAATCTGTAAGACGCTTTTGAGAAAATGAAACACACCTTCGAGTTTTATCAACTTCCATGACATAAAGTGCTACCATGGAATATTGTTTAAAATCAGGGATCATTGCTTTAGTATGCCAAAGAAGAGCTCACACTGGAGTTTAGTCTTGAGATTTGAGAAGGCATGGCTTCAAAATACCCTGTTCTGTCACAGTTCTGCTGTTTCCCAGGACTATTACCTCATAACTACATTGAAGACTAGAAGGTGCCAACAAACTGTGATGCCCAGGGAATAAAAACTGGCATTTCTACTTACATGCTTTTTAACATGGCAAAATAAAGAACATGGGGATCTCTCCCAGTGTCACAGGAATTACTGAAATACAAGGAGCTACTAGAAAGACTCCAATGTTACCACTTTAACTGCCAATTTCATCAATCAGACTGAGTACAACTAAGACCTCTCCCAGAGTCATTACTGCTACTGAATGGCAGTACTCGAGGGCCTGGGTGACATTTTGATCTCTGCTTAGAATGATTTGACTCCAAAGTGAGTTGAAAACATTCCAGACTGGACTGGAAGCAGTGATGAGCACTAACGTTGCTCGTAATCAGCTGTGTACTTATTTTTTTAAATAGCCTCCTCTCTGCCACAGTCTACTGCAGAAGTCTGAAATCTGGCAGGATGATCATGTTAGTACCAAGCCAATGGTCTATTACGAGCCTCATTTAAATTTATCTTAACTTCCCAAGTTATAAGGCATTAGAAGAAAGCAGTTAGCACATATTCAGTGGGAGCTTCTGCATTTTTCTTGCCAATACCCTCCAAAGATTCTTTGCTCAACAAGTACAGGTCCCAGTAGTCCAGTGAACATGCACCATCCCCTTGCCATGGTTCTGTGGGATGATACGGGCCCAAGTACTGGGGCTGACAGCGAGAAGCCTCTGTCTGCATGAGCTGCTGTTCTGCTTTTTGGCACCCAGGCAAGGCAACAGACAATGGCAAATGAAGAGGAGGCATAAGCCACAGAGAAAAGGGTAGATGGAAAAGATGTTAAGACAGAAGCTGTAAAGTGGATGGAGATATGTCTTGACCATCACTGCCCTGAAGAGAAGATTTGGATAGGTGGTTAGGAAAGCAGAAGAATGGAACTGAGAATGAGCAGTACTGGTTGAACAAGGAGCCTCTGGTAGGAAGTGGGAGCAATTAAAAGCTAAAACTGAGCATGCAGAAGAGAAGACAATTCAGTAAGCAAATGGGACAGAAGACCAGCCAATTCCTTAAAAGAATCCATGAGCAAGAGTGTCCAAATCACTGTGCATATAGTGCTCCAGTGTCCATATTGGTAGGCATTTATACAACAGTAGCTCAAATAATGTCCATCTATCTTTTCCAAAACTGAAGATATTGCAAACCTTAAAATCTTTGTTCAAAGAACACCAGAGATAGTAAGAGCTAGCAATTAAGAACATTTTAAAGGCTACAAGATCAACCTAGCGAAAGAGTTAAGAAACATCAAAATTAAGGCTGCATAGGTTTCACTTAAGTCAGCTATTTGATACATGCAGGTTATGATCTCATTTTTAGTTATATCATTACATAATATTCCTTTCATAAACTCTCATAACCCGGTGCACAGAATAACACTTTTCTGAGGATGAATGAGGATGGCGTAGTAACACAACAGGAAACTGACAGTGTAGGTTCCCTGATTCACTTGATGCAGAACTTGGAATGTGGCTACTGAGCAAGCCAGGGACTGCAGTAAGAGGAGAAAGAGTGCTGCTGTGCAGGCTGATGAAGGCTGCTCTACAGCTGGATTGTATTCCTGTTTTTGTCAACAAGTTTTTATGCAATACAAGAAAAACCCAGTAAATTCGAACTAAACAACGTATGCCAGTTGGTGATTTTCACTCTGCATCTCTGAAATCATGGTGTCTTGAATTCAAGTTCAAAGAGCTAGAGCTGCAGCAGCTGTGATTTGGACATGAAAAGAGTTGCAATGCTGCATAAACCAACTGAAAACCAACATAAAAATTAATACAACAAGTACACCTAGTCTTCTGAGCTTTCCAAGTTTTCCCTTTAAGACATGAAGTCTGCTACTCACTAGACTGCTATGAAGTTAAATCAATGCTTGTAAAGTACTTGTATGCTACTAAGTCAACATTCACAGGTAAGTCTACGGGGGAACTGATAACCTTTTCTTCAGAAAATGTTTGAATAGCATGCAATAAAAAGTCTGCAAAACCTAAACAGTCATTCTTTAAAAATCAACAGAAAGCAAAGAAAGCACAGAGGAACTTCTAGTGAGTGCCATCACCCTGTACAATGATTTAAGCATGTGTTGGCAGAAAAAATGCACAGTATTTAATCTTTGGATAAAGGATTGTGTAAGGGCATGTATGAAGCTCATGCCAATCAATTTAATTACAGTGTTTCCTAAATTTTAAGCGTTTGACTTAAATATATTTCTTCTGTGTGTATCACCTAGAGAAAATACAAATATGTATTTGAACTTACCGTCATACTTTGCTAAGACTGCCTGGACATCTGCATATGCTTGCAGTTCCAACAAAGCCTCTAGCAGGTTTTCATGGATGTTGAACATGCTGAGCAGGGGAAACTCCTTCATCAACTACAATCAATAACATATGAAAGGGTTAGATTATTAAAATGGAGAAAGGTTTCTTGTTCAAAATGCACTGAAATAGCCAGCACCAAGTTAAAACTCCTCAGTTCCCCTTGCTCTTAGTTCTTTCCCAGAGTTCAGAAATTTCTGAGCTCATATGGATACTAGGTCAGATTCTTGTCAAGACATGCTTGTATAGGATGTAATTAGTCAAAGCCAACAACCCAGCTATCTGAACACATAACTCTCCTTCAATGAACAGGCTTCTTCAAAGCGAGAAAGAGTTATTGTTCTGGGAAAGAATCTTCAACAGTGTAGCTCCAGTGTATCAGTAGTAAGTAATCCAGCATCTCTCTGGTGTATTAGTGGAAAAAACAGAAAACACATTGAAAAACCAAAATAACATCAAATGAGAGAAGCTTACATATATACAACCATATTATCAAGTATGTGTTTACCAGGATTTGTAACTGTAAATACTTTGGAACACAATTGCAATTGTGGCCAATATAAAAAATAAGAAAAAGAGAAAGAAAAGAAAAGGCAGCAACAATAGGAAAGGTAAAGCTCATGCAAATCAAACCATAACTAAGGAAACCATCTTGTATGACAAACTGAATGAAATATAGAGTTAAAATAATCTAATCTTTTCACATGTAAGTGCCTTTACTTTATGAACTAAGCCTTTGAGAGATACCAGGGATTTGTTTCTAGATATCCTCAGTTTCAATATCTGCATAGAATCAAATGACTGAAGCTGATACTCTATAACATCTCTTTTTTTAAGTCACACTTATAGAAGCATCCAGGTTTTTTACTACAGAATTGATTAAACAATATTTTTTATTGCCAGAGTGATCCTCTAAAGAACTGAAGTGTTAAAAGATCCTTGCATTCTTGTGTCCCCTTTATGGTTGTTTAACTGCCTACATGATGTAGATTCAGCACAAAAAGGTCCCTGACAGTGAAGAACTGGGGTAGCTGATATTACCACCATTTTTCAGGAGCTTGCAGGGAAACACTAAAATTTACAATCTCTCTGATAGGGTTTATGAGAAAAGAAATACTATAACATGCCAAGTAAAGAATATGATCCAAGGTCAGCCTTGCTCTACTTGAAAATAATAAACCAGACCTGAAAACTCTGACACTTAATACACCTACCTTTCAAGATGTAAACAGCAAAACTGATGAGAACCAGCAAATCTTAATCTCACAAACAGATAAGATAAACAAAAGTAAAAAGGACTGAAACAAGAGGGACGGATATTCACCAAGAACTTCAGAAAATGAGAAACAGGTAATGCACTGGAGCTTCTTCACTCTGTTAAGAAAGAGACCTTAACAGAGAAGCAAAGCACGAGAATTCCCTTCTTGTGAAATGGTCTGGCATAAGCTAATGGAAGAACTATTCTGACCTTAAGACTCTAAACTTGTCTGTCTGAAAAAGCATTGATTTTGCTGCAGTTTGAGGATTATTAGATGAAAGGCAAGGATGGCAGTGCTTTGTTTAACTGATTATATAAATTTCTAGCGAGAATCAGGATCACTGAGAGAGCAGTGAAAGAGGTCACTGAACTTTTCATGTTAATGGCATGGGGATGGCCATAAACTCCCAGTTTGGTAGGAGCTGAACCTGTGAAAAAGAACACAAACAAAACCGCATAGTTTTCAGGCTTTTCTCCCCCATTAAAAAAAAAAAAAAGACCACAGATCTTGATGCTCATCTAGGTTAAGTGCAAGGATTTGAGAATAAAATAAAAAGTTTTAAGTCATTGTTCGTGAAGAAAAGTAAGTGCAGGTGAAAATTCACATAGTTGGATTCATTAGTTAAAGATCCATCACTGAGTCTACTTCTCTTCATTCTTGTCCTTACTCACTATTGGATTTTTAAGACAGGAAGCTACTATTTGGCAGGAAAGAGCATGACAGAATCTGGCTCTACATAAATGTGATTTAAAGTTCAGAATGAACATCTTGCAAAGAAACCCCTCTAAGGGATTAAGAAAGATTATCCCTGCTCATTGAGAATGAATAATGGCTGGCAAAATAACATTCCCTCCATCAGTGAAGAAAAGGGAAGAGCTGCAGCTAGTTACGGATGTACTCTGGCCAGTAAAAGCTCTTACTCTGCTTCTCCGCCTCTCACTGACATCACTCACTGATTATTTTTTTTTGCTATTTTAATTAGGTTCTGTCGGAGTGATAAACCCTGTCTCAGACAGCAGAGGAATAAAGGTCACTGTCTGGACTGCCAGGACTCCAAACTGACAAGTGTTAATAAAGGTTTCATCTGGGAAAGGTCGAGCATTAAGAAGTCCAACCCAGTAATACTGAACTCAGTTAATACTGCAGCCTCAAAACACCACTCAGAGGCTACTCAGCTATTTGAACACTGACTGTGCATAAATGACAGCATGTTTGCTATTAAAAAAAGAAAAAGAAGGCATGAACTCATTTCTCTGTCATATCTGGATGTAGAGTATCTAGTTTTTGCTGCAAATAATTTGCAGTCACAGTAAAAATTTGTTTATTTAGAAACTTGCCAGAAAGTAAAGTCATTTGGATGGAAGAATATTATGACAGGTCATCTTTCAGGTCTCATAGTGAAAGCAAACACTGGGGAAGAAAAAAACAGCCACACAGGTCTGGTGACTGGTCAGGGCAGGCCACATACTGGGTCATGCTGAGGAGCAAGGGGGAGCAGACTGAGCTTGCTCTCCTCCCTAGCAGATGGAGGGGGAGCTGGCTCATACTCCACACAGAGATGTAAAGATGGGCACATTATCTCTGAACACAAGATGAAAAACACACCCTTGAGTTACCCAGATCCATACATCACTGAGCTCTAGTCTGGCCTCCAGTTTAAGAGGCACAGACATCCCTTTGCACCCAAAGATTTATTTTCTGCAAAGTTACAGACCATTATTTGCCAAATCACTTGGCTTAGAAATTCTAATTATTTTTACTTCTTCACTGTAACCTGAGAAATACTTCCATTTGCATGGCAAGCACTGCACTTGAACACAAGATGAAGGCTCTGCTGTCATCTTTCTCTACACCTTCAGACCTCAAGAGACTGCCATCAAATTCAGCACTCAAGATTTCTTGAACCACAGAGCCACTACAGCATTTTACATATACACTACTTAGGACTAAAAACTCCATTGTAAAATTCCAGCTAGTTGGTTTCTTGCCTGGCATTAAAGAGAAGTGTTCCATTGAGCTAAACTCATTTTCACACTGTGTGAAAACAGACACCACATGCCTATAAATGCATTCCCTCCTTACAACATGAGGATATTCAAACGGCTGTTGAACGTATCATGCCAAATCTGGTTTAACAAGGATTTTACTTTGAACTTGTATTGGTCAAAATATTTTCTAGAGATCAAAGTCAGACCTGGAGCTGAGTTAGTACATATTCTGTTCCAATTCTTCTGTGTGTTTGGGGGGAAATAGGTACAGGTGTAGAAAGTGGAGCTGCTTTTTTTTGAAAGATTCATTAGGTACACTGCAAATATACAGAAAAGGTAGCTTTTGCAGATATTTCAGTTTTAATTTTTTAGAGAAATAATATTTTGGAAGTATAAGTTTGCAGATGAATTCTGGAAGTAAGTCTGACACAGTCAGATATGTGAGCACTAGTCCCAGAAGCACCCTATTCCCAGACTCACTTCAATTCACATTGCAGGGTGTAGGTTCAATGATTTTGTGCTAGATATGAAAAAATGATGATCACAAAAAATGTCTTATGGTACAAGGAAATCCACATCTGATTTGCTGGATGAGGAACAAGTTTTATGAACAAGTTTTATCTCCCAAAGGACGTTTATTGAAGAAGATTCCCTTCCCTGAGAATATTTCAGTTATCAGCATTTTCATTTAGATCTAATTTTTTAAAACATTTTAAAGGAATGTAGCTTTAATGTCTGCATCTATTATTCTCCCTGTGACAACATTAACATTATGAATCAATTACCCAAGAAACAATATTTGTGTAGAAACCCACTATAACCTGCAGCTTATGCCTACAACTAGACCCCAGGACTCAAGGGCATACAAAGGTGGACAAACGAATGATGTTATATATAACCTGGTGTTGACACATTTATTCTCCATTTGCATTATGGTTGTATGCATGGTCACAAATTCTATGTGCAGGGCATGCAATCATTCATTGCTGGTACTCCTATTTCTCCACAAACAATAACATTTTCAGATCAATGTATTCAACTGAATGCCTTAATGAAAAGGAAGTATGAATTTATCTTAAAATAAAGAAACAACAAGCAAACAAGGGAAATTCAGTGCAAACCGTGAAACTGTTACAACCTTAATTCCTAGTGCATATGTTCCTGCAGTGGGTATCTGAAATGGAAAACTCTGTCTCCTAAAAGAGGAATGACTGAGGCTGCCATCTTTCAGGTGCAACTACCCACCAAAACTGAAGGACCAAGAACACAGTATGGACAGCACTGGCATTTTCACAAGTGCTTTGCATAAACTGCTTTCTGGCATATGACCTGTAGTCTGTTAACTGAACAAGGTAGGAAAGGTAAAACTCCAAGCCATTTCTGAGTAGAAAAACAGAAGCCTCCATTTCTGTGGGTTTCATTGTCTGCAGATGACCTTTCAGATGTCTAAGCTCTGACTGAAGCTCACCCTGGGCTTTTGCAACATGTCACTCCATGCTGACCTTCTGACGTCTAATTAGATACACTAATTCTTAAGTTGTTCTCCTGGCCAGCTCACCTGGCAAGGACAGAAGGGCAGAAACACTGTCAGCAGACTGAAGACAGCACACAAAAAGGCTCTGTTAGCAATGTCAAATGCTTAAATATTAGTCTAACTCCTGGTCCTAAAAGTGCAACTCATTCCACCACTGTCTCATTGTGAGTGGGATTCATGTGATGTAAACACTGCCACAGCTCTTGGAGTCAGAAAATTATCTAAAATACACTGGACCCACCTGAATTAAAGTTCTGCTTAATTATAGCAAAAGTAGGATTCCGTCAATTCATTAATTTCTTTAAGTGCTGCATTCCTTTTGGTAAATAATCACCCTTCTGTTTGGAAGCAGCTCCACAGTTACTCTTTTACAGCTCAGAGGGGATAGGAGCAAAGAAACCAAATCGGTCAGATCCTGTTGTTTTGAAGCTTGGAAATGAGTAACAGTAGGATCCTCGTATTTTCTTTGTATGTGGAATTCAGGAAATTTGACAACTTCAGAGTGTCAGAAAAGAGACCCAGATCCAGTTTACACTAACTGTGAGATGGCATGGGCTTATAGTTTGCCAATGTTCCATTTAAAATTTGAATTTAGACCGAGTTCTGCATAATATTCAAAGATAATTTGACTTCAATGTAGGATTAACAATGAGTAAATGAAGTGAAAAAATCTTACTAAATATGCAAACTCTAAGGAAATATGTTAGAACACGCAGCCTTTTATGTTCTCGCTTAATTGGAGGATTAAAGTCTTTAGAGTACGACTTAAATTCTTTAAAGAATATAATTACGAAATGCTGTTATTTGGACTATGCCGTAAAAATGCATGTCTTTCAGGAATAAAGAGAATTTTAAAGGCAGATGTGGCAGGAACCCAGAAGAGCACAAGTTGTTCCAGATTTTATACTTACTGCTAAACAATTACATTATATAAAACTAGTAACAGTGTTAAACTATAATAATGTTTGTTACATCAAATACTAGTAACTCTATAAAGCATTAAAATAAAGTCATTACTCATAGTCCTGCTTAAAAAAAAATCCTTTATTTGCAACACAGTTTCACAGAACAGTTTGGGTTAGAAAGGACCTCACAGAACATCTAATTCTAACTCTCCTGCTGAAGGCAGGGACACCTACTAGAAACAACCTGGTCATGAAAATTCATATTTAATACATCTAATTCTCCCTGAAAGTGGTTACTAAGAGGTGGCAAAAATAATAGACAGAAGCAGAATTAATCCTTGAAAGAATGTCCCAAAGTACTTTTTTTCAGAAACTGACATATTTTTAGAAGTGGATTTTTAAGTGAAAATAAAGTGAGGAAATTATTTAAGACCTCAAAAATGATCTAGGAGATTCCAGAGAGATGGAAGACCATAATTAAAGTTCTATAAAAAGTTTCTGAACATGGAGGGATGCAAGATGGCAGACAAAAAGGAGGCCAGGTTACCAGGGCTCCTACCAAGGCTGTGTGACTATATTCTATCTTAATAGAATGACAATGCTTGAAACCTGTAACTTATATGAGAAACATCATTGTCAGTTTAGGTAGTAGTCACCAAATTTCTAGCGTTTGAGGGTTCTGGACAGAATCATAATCACGACTAAAAGTGAGGGGTCTGAGCCGTGTGACGATAAAGGAAGGGATAAACATCTTTAGGGGAATCACAGAAGTCTCTATTTTGTTTACGAACCCACTGAAACGAGGGATATTCCAACCCGCCCTACCCACTTACCATACCATGTGAATCTGTGACCAAACAAACTGTATTTGAATACACAGACATATGAAAATGTTAAAATCACCATTTATCACTTGCCATTACTGCAGCACTTGTGTATCGGAACAAGAATTAACTGAAGATATCACTCTGTGGTGGAGACTGGCAAATGTCACCACTCACAAGAGTAGCACTCTTCTAAAATCTATGAGGTAACACTTGGTCTCATTGAACTAAGTACTTTCCCTTCAAATTTTAATAAATGGTACTTTAAACAACTGCTACAGATGTTAATAAAGCTAGAATCCCACTCAAGGCAGAGCAGCCTGCCTAACCTGACCTGTGTAACACAAGCCAAAGAGTCTGACTCACTAATCCTTGCCTCAAGCACAGAAGCATTTGGGAGAGACAGACAGTAGCTGTCGATGCAAGTAGCTGCAGAAATTGTGTTGTTAAGTTTCTATGGAACATAACATCTTTATTAGCAATAAGTACTCTCTTTGTTTCACACAAGTTGATAATTCAAGGTGCAGAACACTGTCCTGGCTATGTGTTTGTCTTGCTCAAGAAGAAATCAGCAATGCACACGAGAATACAGAATTCAATAGAATATTGAATAGAAATCCTTATTCAAAGCTCAGCAAAACAAGTTGACAAGAAAGTATGCTAGATTTGCAGAACTATCATACCAGCAAAAATCACTAATACCACTGATCATAAAAAGATAAAAACCAAACCTACCCATATCATTAAAATTGATTTAGTGTGGTTGAGTACCCTTTCAAACCCTTCAAGTGACATAACCTCTTAAACCACTTTAGATCCTTAGGGCAGCCCAACTGTGTACAGAACTTTTCATGCAGCCAATTGATAAGCATGCAGCAAGAGACAATACAAGCTGCTTAGGTGTCTTCTGTGGCATAAAATACACATTTGGAGACTGCAGGTGAGCACCAAGATGAACACATAAACTTTCAACTGAAATATCCTCAGCAAGGTTCTCAGAGCTAAATATGTAGAAGCAGACTTCTAGGTCCTTTATCATGATCTGAAGAGTAATTTCTCAGCAGATACAACTGATACTAGAAATAAAATACACTTTTCTGACCCTTAAAAAGTGTTTTTCTTTCTATCCTTCTCTAGGCCTAAGGAAGACCGGGAGACCTTCTTCTCTCCCTAAACCTTACCCATTTCTGAAGAAAGTTGCTAAGCATAGAGCAAGCTGCAATTCCACTGTGTCTCAGAAATATTAAGAACACAAAGCAATCTTTGAGGGAGTGCAGGCCCATGGGGCAGGAGATAAATACACTCTAGAATGAGTTCCTTTCATCTTCTCTCTGAACGAGGAAGCAATTAAGAGCTTCCACTTGCTTTATCCACTAGCATACCTTTTGCCTGCCACCCTTCTCCTTCATAAACATATATCACCCTTCAATTAAAGCTTGTTCCACAGACCAAATGTTCCCCAGAACAATCCCAAGAAGCTCCAATTAATTTGAAAATTAATTTCTTGCATGGTACATTTTCACCTGGATACTCCAGTGACTCAGTTAAGAAAAGTGACTGTGTTGGCCTGCTCCTGAATTCATTAGTGCAGTCACTGATCCAGTCGCTCACAAAGCAGAAAGTGAAGTGCCTTTGCATACCCTCCACATCCTCTCTGTTTTCAATCAATGAAAAACACAAAATGCAAACCTAGCACATTCCTGTTTTCTTCCATTGTAATGGTGAGGGAATCTGAAAAGAGCAGATGGAAAGCAGGTGGCACAAAAGGTTACCCTTGCTCATCGCCACCACTGGCTTGCAACACCATTCACAAGGAAGGTTCAATATGAAGGGATACTGAAGATTACTCACAGCCACCATTATGGCCTTTCGCCTCTGCACATACTAAATTCTCCAAAATCATTTAGAACAAACTACTTTAAATCCTCCTAATGTAATCAGCACAACAAATAAAACAATGAGCACTGTAGACTGTCTCCTCGGGGACAGTAAAAGCAATCTAGTTCCCTCACAGACCATGTCATGCTCTGTATAAACAATAATAAAACTGGAATAATTCTGTTGACTACACTGGAGTTATTCCAACAATACACTAATCAAAATGAGATCACAAGTTAGCTCAATATATACAAATAGTGACAGCTGCTGGTTTCTATAGCAAAATATAGTAAATAATTATCATCAGAAATACAAGCAAAAGCAACACCTATGTATGATTCCATTATATGTTTCCACGGAAACTACAGGTTCATAAATCTCATTAATTCAACTCAACTGAATGAGTTACATCCAAGCAGCAAAGCAAGCAAAAAAATACTGTCTCAAAATCACTCACAGAAGCAACAGAAATTCCTACCCAATATTTTAAAATTAAAACACCCTTGATTTTTAAACAGTTTTTAAAATCAGTTTTAAAAAAAACCCCTGGTTTTAAATACCTTCAGTATAATATTAAGAAATATGATTTTCCTATCAGCAGTGTATATAACCATAAAAATCAAACTCTCATTTAAATCACCAACAACTCATTTCCCTTCTAAAAAGGTGCTTTAAGTAGGATCTCAGTCTTTTCTTACATAAAATTCAAGCAAGACAATCTAATCCATCAGTAATGTCCTCAAGATGGCCTCATATATGCAATGAATTAAACACTCTCAAATATTTTAGTTTTTCAAAGTGGCAAAGACTCACTACATCCCAATCATATTTCCCAGATGGTGTCATGAACCTCTTAACACTTCATTTCCATCATGTTCCACGTCTTGAGAAACGTGTTTTCAATCTTTCAAACACAAACAGGGCCTCCGCCCTCTGTTCCCTGATGTTAGATTCAGCAGTCCCTAGCCAACATATTCTTCATATTCTTTTTAGGATGAATAAATTCATCTCCTTCCTCATCAGTCACAAAGAAACCCTCAATGACAGATTCATGTTCTTCAA
Organism: Struthidea cinerea; assembly: GCA_013397865.1. Lineage (NCBI taxonomy): Eukaryota > Metazoa > Chordata > Aves > Passeriformes > Corcoracidae > Struthidea > Struthidea cinerea. The sequence goes on along the minus strand of VZTI01001298.1, from coordinate 1,739,814 downwards.
ACCTCTCCATCAGTGTACTATTTATGTCTTCTATGAAGAAATGGAGGATATGCATTCATCAAAAATAAGTAGCTCCAAGCCAGTCTAAGAAAAGCATCTGCAAAGCTGACTTGACCCTCATCTTGCTCCCAGCGTACTAGAGCTGTGACCTAGAGTTACTGCTGCTTTTATATTTCATCAAGAGACTTGCTAATTCTCAGCTCAGCTTGCTTAAGATGAAGAACTCTAGAGGCATCTAAATTCCGTTCTGTGGATTTGGCTCAGTGTCCGTATGTGGAAAAACACAGAATACATTGATCTGAGTTGAAACTCTCTAAGATGAAATTCTGTCTTTATACGTCCCTTGTCTCGCATCCAGTCCTTCCATTTTAACAAAATATTCCTATTGAAGAGTGTTTTCTGTCCTTCAAATGTCTAATAACTGATGACTTTGGGTCTCCCTGTTATTGCTGCCTCTCAAGATCCATGTTGTACTTAATTTCAACAATTTTCTATATTCCTTATAAATTTCAGACAATTTTATCTCTAGTGACAAAATAAGTAATTTTGTCACTAGAGTAATCAGTAATCAAAGCTCTGCTTCTCACATTGCATAAGAAATCTAGGACTAGATAGACCACCCAAGTCCCCAAACCAAGTGTTTTGCATACCCAACTATCCACACCCATTGACATCAGCAGAAGGCAGCTTCACAGAGTATCTGTTCCCCACAGCCCTATCTACAAATCACAAAACACATTCAGCAGCCCACAGTAAGCTCCAGAAGTTGCCATAATTATGATGCGTGATATTTGAATGGGAGATTCAAAATTTTATCTTTCTTCTGTATTAATGCCAGAACTTAGAATTCCAATGTTTGTCCCCAAAACATTTCAGTATTTGTCCCACAGTACTTGTGTAACAAAATTCATGAAGAATCAGCAGAGCTGGCTGGACTGGAAACAATGTTTTTGAAATCAACATTCTCCCAGCTGACCAGAAGACTGCTAAACCAGGTCTTTCTTCCTCATCCCTCTTTCTCACACTCCTAGCTGTACAATAGCTGTTCTTTTAGACAGGCTTTTTTTCAACACCTCTGTCTGGGATTCTAGTGATTCTGGAGAATGAGAGTTGTGTGCCTGAAGAGCCCCAGCAAGTCAGGAAACAAAGTTACTCACTACTTGCCATCTGGTAGATATTTAGGATAAGAACCTGCATTATTATGGTAAATTCTGCTCAATGTTTGCAAAAAATACTCATGAGTGCTCCAGTTCCAGGAGATGTTGAGTACTGGATTCCAAGCTGGCAAACACACTTGCCCTGCTGCCATTGATGCAAGTGCCTCAGCTCCAGAGAAAGTTGGTTTCCTTTTTATATTAAAATTTCCACTGACTTGCAACAAGAATTTCTCTTTTCACTAGGCAGGTTTCTGAACCATTCATCTGAGCTGCCTAAAGCACACTTTACAGGTGCTTCATTCTGGTTTGGGATTTCATTTTGTGCATTTAAAATTTAACACCTGCATCTTAATTTGCAGATCTATGTATCCTGCTGGATTCATCTCTTCCTGTTTTTTAGTGGGAGCTGGAATATGAAGTGTAAGAAACACAGGAAACTGGAAGATAGTTTTACCATCATCTGCCCAGAGCTGTAGGGCTCCATTCCTCCTTCTGTCACAGACTTGCTACTTCAGGTGATGTAAGTCACCCCCTCAAAGAACTGTGTTCCTAATCTGCATCCTGGGAATATCACTGAAAGAAATGCTGGGCATTCACAGCTACGTCTAAACTTGAGCCTTTTACATGTTTGAAACACATACATTGCCTAACAGGAACAGCTGCCCCTTCTGCCATCTCCAAAATAGCTACTGTTCAGTGCTTCAAGTCTGCAGCTTTGTAGCTTACTGATTTATGACTACCATTGATAGCTCCCCTGCACACAAAGCCAGAATACAGTCAGCTCCTTTCTCAGAGGGGGTTCAGTTCATTACAGATTCATTACGTGGGGTTTGACTTTTCAGTGATAGGTTTTGCATGAATAAATAACACTGTCCTCATATCTGAATAGTGTGACACAAACAATGCACAGAGCCAAACTGCAGTTTTGAAGGAGAAAACAATACATAAGATCTGCTTATGAAGTTAGCAGCATTCACCACATGGTTCAGAAAAAAAATGTTACTAACTTCATGATCAAATAATTAAAGACTGCACTTCATTGCACATGTACCAGGATAGAAAATTCAGTCTGCATGGGTAACTGTCCATCTGGTATTTGATGCTGCTTTTATAACCTTATAAATAAATGATCGTTTAAGTCAGTCTTTATGCACATTATACATACAAAACAACTAACAGCAGAGCTGAATGAAGCAGGAATGGCTGCTAACTTGCAAGACAATGTATAATCTCTATACTACTATTATGCAAATATCACATGTGAAAGAAATCCAAACTCACATCTCTCATCATTTTCACTGCTTCCCTGGTCCTCCCCAGTTTCCTTGCACACATTGCCAGCCTTCTTTTAATATATACTAACACATTGGTGTCCCTTCCTGTACAAGAGGAAAAAGAAACAGCATTAAGATTAAAAAAAAAGATAAAACAAAGGTTCATTTATAGTATTCCAATACAAAAGGAAACACAGTTTTCTTTCAATTTTTTTCTTACTCGCTACCACCAATGCTTTCACAAGAATTTTAATAAAAAGTTACCAAATTCTGAAGATTTAGATGTGGCATAACAGCACTGAAATCAGTGGAATTAATCCAGATATACAGTGGTATAAATAAGTACTCTTGGGTTGGCCTTGCACTGGCGAAATATAAGCAGATCTGAAGGTACAGTTATTATGTACATGCTTGTCAACAAGAAGTATTAAAGCAAATCCTCATCCTCTAACAATCTTTTTCTTAACGATTAGAAGAAAAGTATACCCTGAACTTTCTGTTTACAGCCTTTACTCATTACCCAACTGCCATCTTCAAATTCCTCACATCACTAATTACGGATGGCAAATTAACACGTTTCAGATATGACAGTCCTGTGTGCTGGAAGATTCCCCAACAGCAAAGACAGCAGAAACTAAACAGCGGTGATAATTATTCTCTTGGAGAATTCTTACTCCTTTCATTCCTCATTCACTTCGAATGTGAACTCTTTAAATGCTTCTGGACCAACAGGAAATGAGTGGACAGATAATCATCTACAAAATTACTGAATCATGAAAATGTAAGACACCTGCTACAAATTATCTTTGTGTATAGCATCTGGTCTGTAAAGATTTTAGCCTATTCCTAAAATTTTCAAGCCTTTCATAATAAGAACAACGTGTGCTGAAAACATTCCAAGTACCTATGAATCGTTTTAAAGCTGTGATTAAAATTTTCGAATAGATTAAGCAGGTTGAAGGGACTTACTTTAGAGGAAAAAGATAAATAAGGGAGGGAAGAATTTCTTTAGCTGTATTCTATATTACCTAATTCCTTATCTCTTTATTGATTCCTATATATTTAATACACAATTTATTAGTTACATCTGTTTCAACATGTTTATGTAGTGTGCTATGAGGTATACATTTCAGGTTAAGCTTCTTTTCAGGATTTTGAGCAGGAATTGTCAAAAGGCATTTACTTACTATGAAATCAAGATAATCTTTCAGGCCAAAATTCTCTGAGGTTACTAATGACTTGGGATGCCTAACATTGGAAACCTTAAAAATAAGATTGCCCTTACTGTCTATAAACTAGCACCTTTTGAAAGAGGGCAAGTTGGGTACTCAAAGTCATTATTTACTCTCAAAATTTATGGTCTAACAAAATATTCTATGAAGGAGGTGGAACACATGAATAAACAGAAACATAGAATAATATGTTACTGTTCAAGAGATTACAGTGTATTTCACCTTTAAAAGATGAAATGCCCACTTTTCATCCCAGAATCAACTCTGAAGACCAGAAATGGACTTCTCAGAACCATGGAACTGCAACACATGTGTCCACAGTCCCTCCTCTCCACCTTTGTAAACCATGCAAAAGTCCAGCATATAATCAAAAGAATTCTACGTGAAGCCCCTGTGTCCAAGGCAACATCTGAGGCTGGAGCTTCTCTAATTTCTGTGGGTGCACACTGACATTTTCAAGGGGAGACCGGGGGGTACAGAGAAGTGGGATGATCTAGCCCCTCCTGACGACACGGTCAGAGCTGGCAGCCACTTTTCAGCCTCCCTGCTCTGTGACAATGCACTCAGTTTTGTGACTCAACGGGTTACTTCCTCTGCTGCAGTACTGAAGGTTCAGGGTGTCAAATCTGATGATGACAGTAGCCATCTAGCACACACAGGTTACAGAAATACCACACTTGTATCTGCCTGCACAAACTTTCCCAGGTTACCTGGGAAACAAGGTACATCGTGACAGTGCTTACTAACTACTTACTGTGTACTCTTCATAGAATTGCTGCACTCAGGATGGATTGAGTGCACAAATTGAAGTTTCATAGACAACCATAAACCTGCTAGAGCACAAAAATTGCTTCAAGGGCTCAGCTGCTCTATATTTTTACTTTCAGCAAAAATGAACAAATCATCCTAAATATAATTTCACAACCAACAAATGTTTAAAATACTACCCCCAAGCCTTACGAAACCTCAGGTCTTCAGGCATAGACTTGCAGACGCTTTTGAAACCAGGGATCACAGACAATTTTACTATGTACAATTTTTATCAGTAATCTTCAAATTATGCAAGATAGCCAGAGGCTGTGAATTCAGGTCCTGAGAAACCTGAAGATGACCAAAAGTATGCTAGTGCTTGTATTTATGTAATTAGTTGGTGTTATTTTTGCCTAAGGTAGCCATTGTAGTCTAGAAATAAACTTGGCTGTTTGCATTATTATCTTTTTGGTCATTTACTGTCAGTGAAAGTATTTTCTTAGATTTAAGGAGTACTTAATAAATATCACAGCAGATAAACTTGCTTATTCAAAATTTTTTAAAAAGTAATAAAAATCTAGACTTTCAATTAAAGCACTTTATTATTCCAGTAGCTAATTTTTATGTTTCTGTGACCTTTCTTAATAAATGCAACCAACTTCAAATGTCCCTCTGGCTAATGGGTCTCATTAACTTTTACACAGAACAACAGTGTCAGCATTTACCCCCCAGAGCTGATGAAAAAAAGCTGGCAAAGCATCACTTCACTCCTGTTTCCACCATTCTTTACTGCCTTTTCACAACATGAACCCGGGTTTGAAAAAATGGCTAAAGGCAACTTCCTTAAATGGTGTCCAGCTTTTTCTGAATATTAGATCTCTTTGGCTCTGACACCTTTTCTTTTCTGTTAAGTACATGCTACAATATTTTCAGCCATGACAAAATAAAGGCACATCTGTAATCTGTGCATTGATAGCTCAGTAACAGAATCAAGCAAAACCACTAAAACAGAATAGTCTGGCTCTAGGGCCGTATTCCAGTCAATGTCAAACACTGAGTGCACAGTTCTTACGGGGAAAACAAAAAAACCAAACCTTCAAATCCAAAGAACTCCTTGGAACTTCTCTCCCTCCTAAGAAACTTACTGTGTTGGGCTTCATATTGGGCACCATGGTGCTGTAGCTGCTGACTGCGCCTGTAACAGCCCTCTCCAGCTTTCAGAGCCTGCTTGAACAGCTTCTCTGCTTCTACAATTGTTGTTGCTTCCTCTTCAGCTAAGAGAATATAAGCAGTAGCACACCTGCAAAAATATCAGAGGAAAAACCATGAGAAAGGTACCTGAAGTAAAAACTGTACGAAGACATGCAGACCAGCAAGGATGTACTAAATACAGAGGCAAGGAAATTTTGTCCCTGTACCTTTCTGATGAACTATTCTGATTAATAAACATTCTGTCAACAACACCACAACTCTCATCTTTAGGTACTATATCACTCAGCCCTTGAGTACACCTACTGACAGCTGTCTCAGAAAGTAAAGCACTGTCTCACTAAGCCTACATCTCTACAACTCCTTCTGGAAATCAAGACTAGTTTTATGCACTATTGTTTTAATATAAACTGTCTCCCTTACTGTAATGGTATAAAAAGAATCAACAGAACTACATTTAATTGCCACATAAAAAGAATGGATTATAAATGTAGTTGTAGAGATAAAACAACAACAAAGAAAATCCAACCCAGACCAAGCAAAAAACAAAACAGCAATGCGTCCCTGCAGCAGAGCTGCACTAGAAGTGCTTCCACCAGTGAGGGAGGTGAACCTTCCCCTCCAGCCAGCCCTGATGAGCCCGCGTGTGGGTGTGCTGTGCCCAGTTCTGAGTTCCCCAGTACAAGAGGGACACGGACATACTGCAGAGAGTCCAATGAAGGGCCACAAATGCGATTAGGGACTGGGGAATCTCACATATGAGAAAAGGCTCAGAGAGCTGCAACTGTTCATTCTGGAGAAGAGAAGGCTTTGGAGGGAATTTGTCAAAGTTTGTAAATACCTGAAGTGAGGGGGCAAAGAGGACAGTGACAGGTTCTTTTTAGTGGTTCCCAGTGACAGGACCAGAGGCAATGGGCACAAAATGAGACACAGGAGGTTTCCCCAGAAAGTCAGAAACACTTTTTTCACTGTAGAGGTGACCGAGCACTGGCACAAGCTGTCCAAGGAAGTTGTCAAGTCTCCCTCCTTGGAGATATTCAAAAGCGTGCTGGACATGGTCCTGTGCAATGCATTGTAGGTGGCCCTGTTTGAAGGGAGGGGTTGGCTACTGACCTCCAGAGACCCCTGCTAACCTCAACCATTCTGTAATTCTGTGAAGTGAGTAGGACAGGCTAATAGCTCACTTCACCCTTTTATGCTGCATGGTCTCTCAGTTAAATCACTATACAAGAAGAAACAATCCTTGCTCTTCTTCTGATGAAACACATGAAGGACAATCTACAAAGCACCAGTTTATGGAATTTTAAAATGCAGCAATCTCAGTTCAGCAACCTAAGGGATTCCCTTTATGCATGTCAGCAACATTTATATGGTTTGCCATACCAGTAAATCATCACGGCACTGAGTTTATTGTGGGATCTCAAAATACTATGCTTCTCATTGCAAACATAAGTAACGGACTCAAAGACCACAAGTCACAGCAAATTACATCATATTCTCTTGTACTATGAAACGAGTATTTCAGAATGTGTTTATGAGTCTCTTCTTTCTTGCTTCTGTTCTTGACGACTGAGAAATCCAAAAGGGAGCTCTCCATCCCATACATGCATATTTCATATGCTCATCAGGAGGTAACTTAATTAACATTTTTCTATGCTGTTCCAAAGCCTGCTGACATCAATGGGAAGACTCCCATTGTCATCACTACCCTAAGGATCTTCTGGGTAGCTGGCACAACATGCAGCTGTGCTGTTTTCCTTCTGTTGTAGGCCTTCCTTTGACAGGTCTGTAAACATGGTTAGAAGTTACTATAGCAAACCCCCTGCCTTAAAATATCATCAAATGGATTTTTAAAAGACAGGAAATAAATGTTAATGTTGTTGTCACTCACTCATTTAATTCCAAAGCTTCATGTGCTGCAGAAATTCGGGCTTGAGGGTTTCTCTCTCTCCAGGCTTTTTGCATTACTATTCAATAAACAAAGGAGGAGAGAGGAATATCAGTTATTACAGGATTAACAAGGAGAATCTACTGCACTATAACAACAGAATTTATTGGTCTCAGCCTGACTCACTACAGAGTATTTCATATAGCTCAGTGATCATTCAAAAAGACACATAACAAATAGGAGCTTTTGTCCTAAATACTCAGCATTTTTTCTTCTTTCATTTAATTAAACTTTTTTCCAGGAGCAAGTCTGGCTGAGAGATCAGGCTGTCTGCACTGCCAGGTATAGAGGTGACAAGCAGCTACTTCCTCTTGGTATAGTAGATTCCACAGGGAACAAAACAATAAAGAGATAGGTGGGATTCTTATTCTAGCTCCTTATTGTGCTGTTGCTTTACGTGAATGTTAAATGGAAACAACTTCCAGGCTAATATTACCACCTCATAATTACACCACTGAGTTCAGAAAACAGGATTCATGTTTATCATGTGTCAAAAAAGCACAGCATGTCCTCCTTCGTAATTATGCCTTCAGAATGGAGCACCCAACTGTTAGTATCTCTCCCTTCCTAAGAGACAAAGATTTATCTCTTCAGAGGTAAATTCTGATGATTGAAATAATTGTTGTACATTTTTAGTAGAATCAAAGTCTGCATGTGGACTTCATAGTACAGGCTTAACACAACTAAAGCTGCTTATACAAAGTCGGTTGTAAATGTGCCGTTCCCATTTTTTACAGAGCTTCTAACTACATCAGGGAATGAAACATAGGCCTCAAATTTTACATCAGCTCTCTCTCTTCTGTCAGCGTAGACTAAGTGGAACCTGGATAATGTAACTCAACCTACTACACTGCAGCTGGAGGCAAATTAAATGATATATGTTTGAAGCCACTGCAAGAAAGAGAAGGAAAGGAACAAGCCTTCACACTTTTAAATGGTAACTTGAATGACTCCAGCAACATAGCAGAACAACACAGCAACATAAATTAGATAGTTTACATATACAGACACTTGTTGAGATCTAGAATTCTATAAATTCAACAACGGCTTTCTCAGTATGATCAAACTTTTGCCTTTTCTTATCTATGCGAAAGAACTGTTGCCTCACTGCATTTTTCCTGCATCAGTGTAAATCAGCCGTTAACCTATTATCAAAAGCATTTGTTGACAAGGTCTCTTACTAGCGTCTGCAGGCCGTAAATGATCTGTGTCACATGTAAAGAATGTCTGATGGTCCTGTGCCGAAAGATTCATATCGTAGTAAGTCAAAGGTTCTCTTCCTGTTACCCATGTATACCTGCAAACATGCCAACAAGGAGACATTTTGGTTAATGAGGTTACACTTGGTAAAATGCATCCAGAAGAGAATCCTAGACCTCTGAGATGGGCACAGCCAAATAAGTTCACCTGGCCAATCTTCAAACCCATATACATTGCACTTCACTGTACTGTGATGGAGCAACGGTAGCCGAACCTGAGCTAATGAGGATGCTGAAAAATACACACTGCAACTTGGTAACACGTATATTCAAACCTTAGGACTCCATGAAAACTATATGGAATTCATTAGGTTGTTTTCTATAATGGACTTGAACAGAATTGCTGCATTAACACCAGGTACAACACACTTAGGTTTCTCCATATTTTTTAATAAGGTTGCCAAAAGTTGGAGAAATAACAGGTGCATCAGCATGAATTTAAATTCCTTTTCATTCAGAAACATTTTATGAATTATAGAAAACCTGACATGAGTGCATGTACACACAGTGGATTTTGTTTTTTCATCTCTCAAGTTAGATTAATGGAAAAGTACAGTTAAGCTCCTTAAGTCAGTACTGTGCCTGAAAACAGTAATTTTGTAGCACCTACCGATTGTATTCAGCTCCTCTGAACAGATTTAAAGGATTTCGCCAGACTTTGCATTCTGTAAGAAGCAGACACACACATAATGAATCTCTCCCAAATTACAACGGTACTTGAGGTTTACAAAAAACATCAGTTACCCTACAATGAGCCTTATCAAATGACTTACTTTTTATAGGTGCAAATGGAAAAACCCATCAATAGCATTGAGATGAAAGTAATCAGACTGTTCTTCCTTTCTTAAATAATAATTTAAATTAGTGTTGACAAATGCAATCATTCCAGACAAATAACCACTAACAAAGCCCCAAATGCCACATGAAAAGATAATACTGATTAGTGCCAGGACTCATATTTACCATAATACAAAACTGAAGAGGGATCACGCTGGGTTATTGCACTGAAAAACAGCAATTAAGTCGGTCCCTACGGACTTGTTATTTCTCTGGAAAAACACCACTGTCCAGTTAATGCTGTAAATCACTGAGAATCTCAGCTACAGTTGCCAAATTTAATTCCTCCTTAGTTTGTGGAGTAAAAATCCATGGAAACATCTGCTGATCTTACTTAAGTTACAAGCAGATGCTGAAATTGATTGGCAGAGAAAAGTTGGTTGCATTGCAAAGGTTTTGGAATATTAAAAACATTTTATAAATTTCCCTCAGGGGGAAAAATTGTGAATTTTTAACACTACAAGAAGTAAGAGATATAAGAGATATGGAAACCAGCAATGCAATTTAAAGCAAAAATTAAAAAAAATATAATCAAATTGTATAGCCTTTGAAACAGTGAGGTCTTGATTCTGGCTTTTCCTTTAATTTAACACCAGATTTATTTTCTTAATTTCAACAAAGACAATTCACTCCAGGGAAGGTGAGACCAGAAAAAAACCCACTATTTGCATAAAGACTCACTGAGAGGCAGCATGTCATTCCATCACAAATCTGCTACTGGATGACCCCTCACGTGGTGCTCTGCAAAAACTCATCAGTAGCACTGGCCCTCCAGCATTTCATCGCCTGCTTTCCACTAAAAAAAGTTAACCAGCACACTCCTCCCTATGAAATTTGTGACATCATTTCTAAGGAGATCAAACCAACAGTTTTCTGGTAGAATACTGAGTCAGACGGGTATCTTTCTGGTAACAATATGCCTGTTCCCTTTATGCCTGTTCTGCTAAAAAAAGAAGCACTGAAGAGCAAGTCAAGTCCTCCTCTTTTCTCATGGACTTCGTTCCCACATCTGAGTATGGGGGCTACAGTGGCATGGACAGAAAGCATTTTACATAAATTATTTGCAGTAACATAAGGACACCCTCAGCAACACAGAAACTAGTCAAGTGGAATAGGAGGTGGGCCCTCTGTTTACTGCCTACCCAGCAAGTGCATGGAACAGACAGAGGAACAGGCAGACTTTAAGGAAGAGTGTATCTTTCAACTATCCATTTCAGCAGGCAGCTAATATTAGAAAGTTCCACTGGTTTACTCAGCAGAAGTGCCTGATTGACATTCAGCTGCTCTGTTGTGCAGCCAGAGGGTATGGCTGTTTGACAAGCTTCAATCCGACAGTTTTTACATAACATGACTTTCAAACCATTGCAAATATTAAATCAACATCAGACTTCTCAGTTCCAGAGGTGTAATTCAATGTCTTGATTACTCTGTTTGCAACCAATGAGATTAGGTAACAACTGTGTGATTGCAGTGACACTTTTTGTTCATCTTATTTGAATTCAAGTGGTTATGCTTTATCCAAACCATGCAGTATTTTGGCACAGTAGCAGGGAAAGGTTGAACTGGGGAACAAAAGGAGGAGGCAAAGAAGGCCTTTTATTACTATCTTCATGTCCTGAGGATGTTTTGGCATCTGTCTACCTAGTTAAACATGGTGTTCTCTTGTTCCCTTTGTCTCGGTATCTGCTAACACCATGGTCTCAGTACAACATCATTCTTCTCACCTTTCTAAAGGCAAAAGTTTCTACTGCAAAATTCTACCATAGTCAAACATCTACATAGGAACACATGGTGAGCCAAGAGAAAAAGCCATCTCCACCTTGTTGGATAGCAAAAGAAATATCCCAGTGTTAATGCATGGTAAACCAAAAAGGTTGCCTTTTCTGTTGTATTACAAACCAATAATATAACTATGTCCTTATTTTAACCTTTCAGAGACTTTTTCAATGATCACTTTTTGAGCACTGATACCTTCCTGAAGGCACAAATAGCAGGCTATCCATACAGACACACTGTCCAGCAACACTAAGAGTCCCAGCTTACTGTCAATGCACTGAAAGCAAACACACCTTGACTATTTCTTTACATCAGAAAAGCCAAGAGGCTTGTGTGAACCTCATTAGTCAAAATACCATGCCTTCTGCTTTAAAATTACAGGAGCTATTTCAGAGCTGCTGAAGTGTGACTGAGCACACTGATGAGTGCACACAGGTGTTTCCAAGCCATCCCACGCTTTCTGCCAGTTCACCCAAATCTAATATCCTGGACTATGCAGTGCCGCTATTCACAGCCTCTCTTCAGATGAGAATGACAATAGCTGAATTTGCTGTGCTATATGAAGACTTCCCTAATCACTCAGTAAAGAACAAGGTTTTGTGAGGCCACCTATTTTATTTAACATGTGAGTTCAAAGCTAATTTTTGTTTGCTTGTTTTCATGCACGCTGAAGATAAGAAATAAAATCTGCCAGGTACAGACATAGGCAGCTCAGCTGCTGAACAATGTTTTTTCCGTAAGTGAATTTTTTCTTTTCATTCACTTTTCTTCACTTGTAAATTCTGATATATTCTAAAATCCTGCAGAGGAAATAAATTTAATAAAATTGTAATTGATTCTAGGGGCACATCCCTATTTAATTTCCAATATTAAGATTATGGCCTGTAAGCCAAGTTAGGGCAGAGACACATAAACTTCATTTTACAGATGAGGAACTCAAACCCAGATGCTCCTGCCCTGACTTTAACAGTGAGTATCACCCACTCAAGCCAGAAGCAATAGCATATCAGCATTTTCATCACTCATGGGCTAATTTTTCAATTCCTTCTCCCCAGGCAACTAAGTCACCCTAGTAGGGAGTCAGGTTCCCCTGGAACTGCTCCTTCAGTACACAGACTTCAGTGCTTGGGGGGCTGATTCATTTTAGGCAGGCTGGCCTGTCTCTCAGAGGAACCATTGCCCAGGCAACCAGGCACCTGACTCAGAGTGCCTCAGGCTTGAATGGCTTAGGGTCAGAAACCTTCACTCCTTGCACTTGTAGGGGCTGTGAATGCCTGGAAGCTTGTAAAAATCTGGCCACAAATGCCTGAAATCATGCCTCCTAAACTGGAGGCCTTTTAAAAACGCCTGTCTATATTAGGACTTGCCCAAAGTCACAAATCAAATCCGTAGCAGAGTCAGGAACATAACAAGCCCTTAGGCTGTTAAAAGTCACCATGCTTCCACTTACTAAAGTGAAATCCAAATGTTGTTTACATACTACTTACATTATCTAAAAAGCAAAGTGATGCAAAACCAGATGGACATTTCTGACTTCCTTGTCTGATTTTTAACAACTTCGTTATTACTTAAAATCATTCCCGTAAAAATACTACCTGCCTTTAGAATCACAGAATCAGACAATTGCTTGAGTTGGAAGGGACCACAGTGGGTCACCTCATCCAACCTTCCTGCTCAGGTGGGGTCATCTCAGAACACACGGCACAGGATTGCATCCAGATGTTTCTAGAATATCTCCAGTGAGGGAGACTCCACAACCTCTCTGGGCAATCCGTTCCAGGGCTCAGTCACCTGCACAGTAAGGAAGTTCTTCCTCATATTCAGGTGGAATTTCCTGTGCATGAGTTTCTGCCTGCTGATATTGTCCTATTGCTTGGCATCACCAAGCTCCATCCCTTTGACACCCTCTCTGCAGATAGAAATTAGTGAGGTCCCCTCTCAGTTGTCTCTTCTCGAGGCTGAACAGGCCCAACTCCCTCAGCCTTTCCTCGTAAGGCCTCCAGCCCCTCAATCATCTTTGCAGCCCTTCCGCTGGACAAAGGATACTGCAGAAAGGGCACGCGCAATTTCGCAGGGTTTTCAGAACAAGGAGAAAATACATGCATTAACCAAGCAGCCTGAGCAAAACACACCGCATGCATTTGGAAGGATGCAATTAGCAACTGAGGAAGCAGCTCTGCCTTTTAGTTGGCCGGAGCAGGAGCCGCAAGGCAGCCGCCGGCGCTCTGCCGCTCACCTGAGACGCTCTGGCGGTTCGAGTCCGCGTCCCCGCCGGCGGCGCTGGCGGCGCTGGGCGCGCTGCTGTCCACCCCGCCCAGCAGGGGGCGCAGGTGGCTCACCGAGACCTGCTCGATGAAGGAGGTGCCGTACTTGCGGAAGTACCACCACTCGAAGATCTGCAACGCAGAGACGCCGTCAGACGCGCCGGCCTCCGCCCGCTCCTCCGCCCGCGCCTCGCCCCGATCCCCGCCCGCTCCTCGGCCCGCTCCCCGGCCCGCTCCCGCCTCTCAGCGCCGCGCCGCCGCCCGAAAAGCGAGGAGGCAGCTCCGGCCGCCCCGCGGGCCCCTCCCCGCGCGCCCCGGGGGAGGCACCTGCCCGCGTCACCCCTGCCCCAGCACACGGAGAAGTTAAATGTGACCCAAGTTTAGGTGGAAAATCTCAGATCTTGTCAACGAAATTATTATTTTTTTTAAAACCCAGATAACCTTACGTCAAATTATTTCAGCTGTTAGGCCTCCTTCTTTAAACTGACTTCTAGAAACCCCCCACTCCATTCTGCCCCATATCCGCCACGCCGATAGGATGCTGCAGTCAGGAGTGAATCCGCCTCGCCTTCCCTCAGCTCCCTCTGCAGTCCAGGGAATGTGAGGAAAAGCAGGTTTGCTTGCTTCCCGAGTAAATGCTTCCAAAGACATTCACTGAGTTTAATTTTAAAAAAATGTTAAAAATGCCAAACAAACTCCAGGAAGCTGAATCCTGTTCCTTTTAGGATTTCTTTCCCCCTAGCTGAACTGTGTTTTATTTTGTTTGGCTGACTTGGGCTGATTCCGAATTAATTTTATTTTCAGGCATTTGGTTGAGCTAGCAAACCAGAAAAAAAAAAAATATTATTTACAGAGCTTTACTTGGAAAATCATTTCACAGCCTAAGAGAACACCCTGTAATTGAAATTATACACATAAATACATATCTGTGGTATTTTCACCAAAAAATGTATTCGTAAGAATACACATATTTCAGGAAATCACATAAACCTGGAAATGAAAACTATTTCATATAAATATGGAAAAGGTTTAGACTGTAAAAATTGTAAAGAAACACATACTTATAATGAATACACAAGTTGCACTTGCATCGTCACCCAAACAACTACATACCATGTGAAACAAAAGCAAATCTAAGGAGTTTTGAGAAATTTGGCAGGGCTAAATTGCACTAAAAACTGTGAACGAGCAGTCTCTGCCCGTTCCATTTTCCTCAGTATCTCTGTGTGTTGCACCAATACTGAAAGCTTTGATAAAATCTCTTCCTACTAGGCACAATCAGCAATAAGGGAAATGATTGTGTTCACATCTTTGACACCATCAGTGTGCTGTTGGGCAGGTTTTGCTGGGTCAGCCAATAGACAGCAGGCTCTGGGAGGCCTCTTAGGGGTCTACCTGCTCCAGAAAGGTTCAGGCCAGGCTTCATACACCCCCTCCTTCAATATTTTTTTGATTTTTAAGTTTTCTTGACCTCTTTATGTAGTTGAAATGACCTCTGTCTCCATGGGATTGGATTGTCTGTAGACAAGACAGACATACTTTTTACCCCACCCCCTTTAAAGGAGGGGAAAACAAATTTTCTGGCATAGAAGGAAAATGTTCCTCTCCAAAAGATGCTCCCAATGCATTCTGCACTGGAGCTTCCCCTAAACTCAAATGTGTTGTTAAAGCATCTAGAGGATTCATATGGAGGAAGGGGACCCCAGCTGCACAGGAGTGAAAGGGAATGAAGCTGGTGGCTGCTTGAGACAAGTTCACACAAGACTGTGTGGCAGCACTGGGGACTACTCCCCAAAACAATCTAATGTTGTTTCTGGGACACATTACCAAGAAAGAATGGAGCAGGCTTATGAGGAGAAGTCAGAAGGACTATGTGAACGGAAAGCATTTGGGAAGATAAACATGGTCACAGAGAAACCAGAGCATTAACATATTCAGATCTTTGTGAACTCTTTCCCACCCAAGTCACCAAAAACCCACATAACCTGGACAGTTCCTCCTTACGCTGAGGTGCATTTGTCACTGTTCTTGTTCTACTGGCATATGCCTGCAGCAGCACCCAGGTGGGAATGCCAAGTGCTAAGGACAGAATGCTGACGCAGTGTCACTGAACACTTGTTGCACACGGCTGATATGCCTCCTGTAGCATGTATCACTGCCTCTGAATGTTGGAGATGGTGGACAGGGAGCTGGCACAGGTGAGTCAGCTTTAGTTTTAGCTGTTCTCATGCTCTTAGGCACACCACACTTTTTAAATGGGTTAAAGTTTAAATATTATGATCTAATAGGGCATCATAAGCATGTGGCTGACCATAAGAGAAAGGCTGTGCCGTAAGACACAGTCATAGATCTGCTGTGAACATCTGTTTCTGTTCTGCCTTTGAAAACTTTGAAACAAAGGCACAAAAGCCACAGTTTTACCTGTCCAAAGCCTCAGAGGAAGTGGGTGTTAGGAATAAAAATTATAGTCTTGCACTGAGGCAAGGGACACTCAGTAAGATTTTCATTATAATGTAAGTCAGGGACTCAAGTACAGCTGCCAGACTGGCTGTGCAAAATTCAGACTGTATCTAACAAGCTTCGTACTATCTCTAAGAGGGAAAAATAAAGGTTTTCCAAAATGTGCTAATAAATTCCTGCTCATTATTTCAATCATGATCAGCTTTTAGATGAGGTCAGTAAAACCCAGAGAGGGAATGAGCAGCACAAAAGCACACTTGAGCCCACTTGTCCTGCATAAATGTATACCAGCTGGAAAGCCATCACACTGAATTTCAATGAAACTGAGGGGACAATCACAAAGAATGTACATATATATAAATGTGGTCTCTGCTACAGTTCAGCTGAGTGACAGAAACTTGCTAAAACGTGACACAGCTCTGTCTCCTTAAACTTACAAATGCATTAATTACTTTTAAAAAAGGCATTAAAGCTCATAAATTGTTTAAGGCAGCTTTGAAAAATATTTGCTATGTTGAGTGACTCCGATGCCAGGAAACATCAGCCAGATCTGAATGCATACAGTCTCTCAGAAATTAAAGCCATATATCATCATCATCATCATAAGCCTTTGCTTGGAGTGATTTGTTCAGTGTGTATGAGGAGGTAATCTGTAATTTGGTACTTAAATCAAAACAATAAAGTCTCTTTAGAGAATTTTTGCACCTTTCTCAGACAGCATCATCTGGTTTGAAACCTGATTTCTATAAATCAAATTTGACTTCTAACTGCATCATCCAGTTTGAAAGCCATGTGAGGTCAACAATCTTTTGACAGTTCAGCAGATGAGAGATCAACTGACAGAATACAATTACTATAAGGATTAATTATCCATCGACAGAGATCTGAATTAGAGAAGAAATTAATCAGAAAGGTAATTTCTGCACCACTTCTGAAAGAAAAAGCCAGCTCATTTCTGTCATATACATACAGTGGGAGGGGAGCTCATCTTCAGAGATCTCCCCTTCACAGCAGTGGCAAACTTTCTGGGGCTCTTTCTAGGTGGTGCTGGTGCTTTCAAGCTGAAACAGGGTCAAACATCTCCAAACCCTCAAGGGATTTTTGGGACCGTAATTTTCACAAAGGCCAAGTTAAAACCCTGTTCTGAACATTTCCAGCTTTGTGTGTTTAGAAATGCAAATTAGAATTTCCATTTTTTAATCTAGTATAGGTATTGCTTAATGTAAGAGTATTTGATTTTGGAAATGTTGTTTTCTTAATGCACTTCTCTTCCCCTGTGCAATGAAAATGTTATAGTCATCCTCTTTCTTATCTCTGCTATCACATACAAACAATCCCAGATAATTATATTTATCTCTGTAGCAACGAATCTATTCTGCATCACTTGGCTATCAGATCTGATCTTCCTGCACAGTTTTCAGAACAGATATTCCCTTATATATGCATCAATTCACAAGGGATGGTTTTGGTGGTGGTTCTCACTGAACCAAGGAGTCATGTCTATCAATGATTTGAATTGTGCTTTTCTGTTTATCATATCTGAGGCAGGCATCCTCTCTTAGAGCAAACACTGTCATTTTCTCCTAGTGTATGGAGTCTTCAACAGCAGCAAAGGATTTCATTTGCTGGCAACTTCCACAGCTCAGATTTCTTTTCAGGTCTCAAAGGTGTAGATTTTCTTCTACTCTTCTAATAGCAGTGGTGGTAACAACCAATCTAATGGATTTAAAGGAAGCTTACTCTCTGGAGGAACAACATAGTGATACCAAGACTTGATTCCATGGATAAGCCTCTTTTATAAATAAAAGGGACCACAGCACAGGTTTGGCTCAAGACATCCATGCTGTTTGTTTGCTAGCACACTGCCTGACCTGTGTCAACTCTCCCAGGCAATGACTGCACATGTTCTAGGTGTACTACAGCCTAGGGGCTTTTTCCACTAGACAGTATGGAAAAGGTCATCCATGTTTTGGGACGCAAGAGTGTTTATTCATACGAGTGTGACTATACAATGCTACTTGCCTTCCAACAAAGAACGCTCCTGATCTGTTTTATTTAGCTGTTAGGGGTAGCCAGTGAGTCCAGCAGATCCTCCAGTCCTGCCCATCTTGGATCTAGGAAACAGCATGCCTCTGACCATGCCTAATGACAGCCTATAAGGATAAGCACTCCCATTCCTTCTGGATTAAATACATCCATTCAGCATCCTCTTAGACTCTGCTCCTGGTTACTGAACCCCCATTTGTCATATCTCAAAGAGTCAGCAGGAGAAGATACATGCAGTGCTAGTGGGCAGCATATTCAAAATAAATAGCTATTTACTTAATCCATCTCTGGAAATACAGAAACATGAAAGAAAATAATATATTGCCTGGATTAAGTGTGTTACTTCTCTCAACACTGTGTAGCCCCAGGTAGTTACGATACCATTTTCTTGCCAGTGGACTAGGTTATAGCCTGCCTTCCAATAGATCCTTCCTCTCTCATCTGCTCCTTGGCAAGGGTTTCCAGTTTCTTAGGAACTCCCTACAATGATTCTGCCCTTCTTGACCTGTGAGCCTTCTCTGAGAAGAGCAGAAACTTTGAATGGTTCCCATGTATTGCTTTTCAGCCCTCAAAGACTGTTCCTGCACAACTGTCAGACTTCCACAGAGTCTTTGGCAACGCCCAGAACTCAGTCACCTTTCTGCCCCTCTGCAGCAGACTACACAAAGGTAGTGAAACAAGCAGAAGATCAATTAGTGTCTACAGAAAATAAGTGCTTCTGTGTTATCAGGTCCTCTCAGACTTCCTGTACTGGTCCCACTGGCTACAAAAGGCTGTGACTCTGACAGACTATACACATACTTGGGGAGTAGCAAACAGCCTAGCTGCTCAGTGCTAGCCAGTGTGTAGACTCATGCTCTACTTCTGTAAGCTGGCTTTCTAATTCTTGCATCTGAAAGACCTGGTATTTGTTCACTGCAGAATGTTTTTCATTGTGTAGCAGAAGACACTTACTACTATCCCAAGCTCAGAAGTAGAATAACAAGGCATCCTTGGTGGAGATTTAAGTCTGAAGTTCACTTCTACCTTGGCTTTGTTAGAACTAAGACTCTATCAGTTTGCAGTGCAAGTGCCTCACATGCTTGCTGACCAACTTTGACTCTGGTGATAACTGTATGTTAAATATGTGGCTTTATTTAGAAATCTCAGTGGCATTTACATAGTTCCAGTTCACAGCATTTACTGGATGTCAGGTGTGTTTCATGACAATTTTATTACCCTACCTGTGGAAAACCTCAGCCTCCCAGACATCGAATACAATGCAGCTCATTTTATTCTGTGAGACAGCACACTGTATTTTACTGGATTAAAAGTAACTGGTGGAACCAAGTTTCTAATACAGTATTTCTAATGCAACTGTGGACTAAATCTTGTTCTTATTTTTGATGCCTACAACAGTGCAGGGATGAAGTGAGTATATGCTAAATTATTAATTTTAAACTATGTGCTGTAGTCAAGTAATTGTTAAGGGAAATGCTTGAGATAGAAAAGTATTTTCTGTACAGTTCTGACCTATAAGAAAAAAAGTCTGAAATCCTTGCTTCAATTAAATCTGCCGATAGCAAGGCCAGAATTTTACCTAAAGAATTAAAACAAAGTAAGACACAAAATAAGACAGGAGTGCAGTGTTTTGCAAAGGAGTAGTGTAGTATTCAATTGTCCAGAGCTGAACTTTGCAGTCATTGTTTCATGACCCAAACATGAGTTAGGAAAAGCAATCACCTTCCCATCAGTTACCACACTTATGAAATGATGGAATTTTCCATCATTTCATAACCTGCAGTGCTGTGATTTCTCCTTCTGATTAGTAACTGCAGCCAACTGATAATGGACAGAAATCTGCCAGCCCATATGGTGGAAAATTCCAAGCAATAGTAGTATATCTAGTCTAAAAAGTACCCCAGTGATATAGATTTGACAAGACAATGTTTATTTAATAAAAGAATTTCACTTTATACCATTAACAGGGCTAAGAATCCTTTAGAACTGATGATGCTGTGTAGTCTGATGTAAGTGTGTGGCAATGCAGGTAATTCATCGTGTTACAGGGCCACTTGTAAACAGCAAGATTAGGAAATAATTCATCTGAAGCACAACTGGGCTAATGACAGGCTAGTACTATCTCACTAGAACTTAATCAGCTGTCTTTTCTGATGTGTGGTCTGTTCAACTTGCAGTTTCTTCTTTCCATGACCATGTCTGCTTAGTTCTTTTTCCATTATCAAATGTACAGAGAACATGTTCCTCTCAGCACAGGCACTGGTCCCTACAATCTAGGGTTCCTGGCTGTTACCTGTCTGGCCTATATTTCTTTTCCACATTTAGGATGGTGCCATATGAACAGCAAACAACAACTGATAGCAGTAGTGAAGGTTGAAAAAAAAAAGGCTTTCAAATCTTATTTCTGTGTCTACACCTCCATCACCTTACAGTTTCTTCAACTTGTTCATAATGGACTTTCTCATGCAACACACTAAGGGATTTCTTTCGATTAAGACTCAATCTGATTTCTTTGTGAAAGGTTTCTATTGGTGTCCTTTTGCCCCTTCTCCATATCATAGTCTTGAGTATTTCTTGCCACTTCCATCTTGTACTTCCCATCAAAGTACAGCGCTTAGAAATTTCTTGCTCTTAAGTCGCCTGCTGAGGTCATTCCTCAGAAATTGCCTTCATGAATACAGTGTAAAACATACCTACATTTGCAATGATGAATTTAGTTCCACATAAATTAGTCACTCTTCAAAGTTTTTATTCCTGTTTGATTCAGAAATGTAATTCAATAGGGCACAAAATAAACTGTCTTTGTCTTGCCACTTCCTCCTGCTGTCTTCACCCTCTAGCAACAAATATGGAATTGTGTCTGTGAAACCCATGTTGTTTCTCTCATTCCTTCTCATCCTGGTGGTGGGGCCCACCATTTTCTTCTTTCTGAGTGACAGTGCTGAATGTAACATTATTTTCCTCCTGTGCATTTGAGGGAGTTGTGCTTAACTGAATCCAAGTCTTACAGGTCTGGCTCCTGCTCGTATTCTGAAAGTTCTGTTGATCTCTCTGGAGCTCCGCTGTGTGCTTTGGGGCTCAATCCATACAAGACTGATGAATGCCCAAGGTGCAGACATTAGGTAATTGCCTTCTGCTATGAGGAAACTCAGAGCAAGGCACAGCAGCAGTGCACCTGCTGCTTTATACCTGAAATCATCTAAGTGATGAGAGTCTCACAGGCATTAAGTAGTCAAGGATGCCATTTGTTTATCTACATCAGCTGAAGGCAATGTGGAAGTGAGAGGTGTGGATTTCCCAAAACAAATTGATAGTATTTAGTTAGGATCCTAGTTGCTTTCAGGTTTTTCTGAGATTAGTAGATCTGAGGTGATGTGAACCAGCCTCTAGCCATGTTTCTCTCTCTTTCCACTTACCACTACAGTAGCTTACACTTGGTCTCATTGGTCCCCCAGTTACACACCTAGTTTGGTGTGGTGAGGGAGGGTCTATAGCTTGTATCCAGCAGATTTTAAAAGGGTACAACTTGAACGAACAAGACTGAAACAAAGGCAACCATTCCCTGAGGAGGGGAAGTGGAGAGGGAGGGGCTGATCTCTTCTCCTGGGTATCCAGAGACAGGTCACATGGGAATGGTTCAAAGCTGAACAGGGGAGGATCAGACTGGACATTAGGAAGAATATCTTTACTGAGAAAGTGATCCAACACTGGAACAGGATTCCTTGAGAGGTGGTGGATGCCCCAAACATCAAGCCAGTGCTTAAGAGGCATATGCCGAATGCCCTCAATAACATGTTTTAACTTTTTTGTTTTAACTTCAACCCTGAAGTCATCAGGCAGCTGGACTAGATGATCATTCTGTTCTGTTCTGTTCTTTGTTATGTTATGCTGTACTATTCATTTGTGTAAGCAGTAAGCCAACTCTCAGCAGTGAGGAAACAAGAACAGACCACATATAATAATATATTTGTACACCCTGTTAATTCTTATATTTTTATCTCCATGTGTTTCTATGAAGATATTTAATAAAATTCAGATCAAATGCTCTGCTTTGGACTCCTGCATTGTGACAGTATTATGATTCACTCCACTGCATCAATTTGCATAAAGAAGCCCTCAGGAATTACATATGGGAGGAGGGTTTTTTTAAATGGTTTAAAAATACAGACATTTAAGCAAATAGGCAGATATGTACTGGGAAAAATTCTAGAAGCGAAGATCTGAAATAATTATCCCTTGGAATCTTGGCACCAGAACTGGTGTTTCTCTATTAAGTCCTGCTGCAACTTTCTGAAAGGACCACACTAAGCTGAGATAGTTGGTACCTCTCCCCATCTTCCTTTTACAGGCCTTTTTCATTTCTGTAGTACTTGTCAAGGAAAGCACTTAATGTGCAAACATTTGTTATTAATTACTGTAGGGTTGTTAGTGAGTCATACTGTTCTTCAAGACTTTTTTTCTTCAAAGATATGGCACTGAAACAGCTTTTTTTTTTTTTGTTCCCACAGAAAGAGACATACAAATAAAGACAAATTTTTTATGTGCTGCAGAACTGTAAATTTACAGAAGAAAAAAAGACACCTATTAATCTGCATGAAGCCCAAAATACAATTCTGGATATCAAAATCAAATTTTAAAGTGATATTAATAGATGTAGTACTTACCAAAATAAGTCCCGAGATTAATGAGGATGTGCCTGTCAGGGCAACATAGAACTTGGGGGTTAATGTGTTCAAAAACATACTCACTGAAAAAGAAAAGAGAGGAAACTATGAGTACAAGAGCAGTACATGTTCTCCACGTGTCCCTTCCTCCTCCCAACTGCAGGTAAGTTATTACCTTAACTTTGATAAAAAAGACAGTTCAAATAACATCCTGTCCCATCTGCCTAACATGCGATAAAGTAGAGCATTAGACTGCCACGTGCAGAATTTTGTTTTCACAACAAAGTCAATCACAAGGCATTGGAAAACAGTTGCACACAAGTCTGGGACTTTCCTATTTCAGTAAGTGCTCCACTGACATAAGAGCTTAGGATTTCCCATGATATATGGAAGACATTTTACTATATGCCTTTGCTACTACATTGCAATTAGAAATCTTAGAAGTCTATCTCAATGTCCTGCATTCAAAATTGTCTCAACATCCTGTAGATCTTGATGAAGTTTTTTTAACCTTTTTACTTCTCACTACCTTGGTTCCTCACTTACAAAGTAGAAGATAATGGCATTTTCCTAACTCATTCTACTGCTCTAAAGTTGGTGAACCACTCAGTATGACAACAGTGAATAAATGATTAGAAAAAGACCTAACTAGTTTTCTGTTAAAAAGGGGTGAAAATCATGATAGCTGTCCAGATTATCTGAAATCTATGGCAGAAGCGAAGTCAGATGAGCAATTCCATCTATATGGGCATCTGGAAATCCAAAGGGCTTTTCTAGTCATATCCCATCTTGAAAGCTGTGGGGAAAATCACCAGGTAGTCATGCTCATCCCCCATAGAAAATCCCTATGGCTGGCCTTAAGAGAATAAAATATTCTAGGTTTTTGATGTCTTTACAGAAGCTACTAGAGAGAACTGGAGTTCTACTAAATTCTAGATGTTTAAAGAAGACTCAACTTTCCATCACTTCCGACTTTCACAAATGAAAACGTTCCCTATTAAACTACATGAAGGGTTAGAATAACCCTGAACAAGCCTACTGGTCTCATCCTTAACCAGTGCCAAAGAATTTCTCATACATATATACATTTATGTATATACACACATATATTTGTGTATGTACATGTATCCAGGACTGGGGAGGGAACTGACAATAGTTAGCAGGTAAATTTAAAAGGCTTGTAGCAGGCTACTAGTCATTAAAAACATTGATGAAAAACCTGGATATGTAGGTGTGAGGCCCTCAGTTCATTCTGTTCTCTTTAGAAATAACACCTAACAGAAATTAAATAATATTAAGCCAAAAAATGAAGAGAAGACAACAATAGCAGAATATAAATCATCAAACATATGATTCACTTTCCACAACCAGTAAAAAAAATTGTTTTCCAGAAATGCGTCACTAAAACAGATTAGCAATTCAACTGCTTTGTTTGGGTTTTGGCAGCTTATTTTCTGTGTTGTTTTTTTTTTTTCTTGAAGAAGCCATAAAGTGTTAAAATGGAACTCCAGTGGAACTCCTAGTCCACTGGAGTGGCATTAAGCACCAAGCTGATACAGTAAAGAATAAGTCTGGTGGTTTTTAATGCCATTGTACATTTTCCTTCCCAAATGAGTTGGATGCTAGATTCTCAGCTAGTGTAAAGCAGCATCACATTCTCAATACTGCTGTGAGCAACACAGGTATATGCTCTCTCCCTTCCCTTCCCTTCCCTTCCCTTCCCTTCCCTTCCCTTCCCTTCCCTTC
>VZTI01001298.1:1640526-1715184 GCA_013397865.1 Struthidea cinerea | reverse complement strand
CTTCCCTTCCCTTCCCTTCCCTTCCCTTCCCATAAAAGCAGACTTTGAAATAGTAGTCCCTGCTGTCTTCAGCCCCAGCACTCGCTAAGTAGGAAGAGGAACGGAGAGACTGAAATAGCTTTGGCTTCACCAACTACCACGAGTCTTTTAGAAGAAACATTTTGGAACGCAAACGTAAGCCAGAGACATACTCAAACTATGTCACTGAGGAAATTTCAGACTGCCAGCGAAACTACTTCCTTTGCTTAGGTCAGGATATTCCTGAGGGAGAATATGCTATGATGGGATATAGATGCCATGGTTCCACCTTGTAACACAGTGCTACTGCAGTGCCAACAATAACATGAAAAGCCAGGCAGCAAAAGACTTTACAGAGGAGCTTTCTCCTCCACTCTTCCACCACAGCTTCACAGCTTATGGAATGCTGGAATTTTTCCTATTAAAATTTCTCTTTACCCTGGAGGTAATTTGATTTTCAAAGTTGTGAGCCATCTAAGTCTACTGTGAAGATTCCACATAAGCATATCCATTGAATAAGGATATAGTCTATTTGCTTTAAATATTATTACTGACTTCCATCCATAAAAATTGCTGTGGGAAATGCATGCCCACTTGGAAGAGCCCTCTCAACAAATTAGCTCTATGGAGCTCATCGGTGGTGTAGATTGAATAAGGCTCATAGGAAATGCTGTTAGCTTTCCTCTGTCACCACTCTTCTACAAGCAATGTATACTGGTTTATAGAGAAACTCTCAGATGTGAATGGAGATTGGATTTTATTTATCTATAATTTCCACCTGTGTTACTGCTTGCTTCTTTGCCTGCACATATACTGGTGCTCCTTTATCCTCTTTCCTACAGGCTGCTGCAATTCTTCACTTTTACAACTTAGTCACAGGAACTGGCAAGATGAACAGATATGATGCCGGATGCTTTTAGATTGTATGGGGCAGATTCCCAGATAACTGGAATAACTCAGTAGATTTGATACAGTTGCACTCAATGACCAGAGCTGTTTATCTGGACTGTATCTCTCTAATCCTTTGGCCATTCTTTTTCCCACTCATTAAATATAAGAATCTTCTATTTCATTATGAAAAATATCACCTTTAGATAATTATTAGCTACTCTCCCAGTCCCTTTGTCTCCATAAATATTATTAACAAAAGGAAACACTTTTACTATGAAACATATCTCCAAAACAGTAAAACTAAGCATGTGTGGTCTGACTATTTTTATTCTGAAGTCAATGAGAATTCAATCATTGTTTCAGTGGAAACTACATCAAGGCCTAGTTCTCATAATAATTAATCTCAGGAGTAAAAATTAATCCACTTTTGCATTGTGATATACATCATTATCCAAAAGGGAGCATTTCTCTACAATCAGCATTCTGACACTGAAGAAATCACTATCATATCCAATGTCTCCACCCTCCCCTGGAATCAGGGTCCCGAGTGTGTGCAGTAAACTAGAGCCATTATATAATGCTACCTGTCCATCTGCCTTAATTTGGATAGCAGTATTTTTCTTCTGTATATTCCATTTGATGATGTAGCAGGATTGAGGAGCAGAGAGAGATTTCTGAGAAATGTGAGCTGAAGGCAATAGCAGATGACTGCAGAATAAAGAACCCAGGTAGAATCACCAGAAAAAGGTAGTACTGTATGTCATTTCTTCTGAATTCCAGTGTATGCCTGTTTCTGTTCACAAAGGGAAAATGGTGCAGCTATTCAGTTCAGAATATCATCTCTTGTCTGTAACTTGGTAGGACTTAAAAAGGGCAAGTAATGAGTATCTAGATGAGGAAACTTGCCTGGTGTTCCTACAGAGGCAACTCGTTTGAAATTACTGTCAAATCCCAATTATTTGCACAGGCTTTTGACAGTGAATGATCTATTTTAGGTGTGTTAATACAGCATGTTTTGTATTTTTTTTAAAGAAAACCAGCATGACCTATAAATTCTGTCTAAAAAAGCCAAACATGTCTACTTATGAGAGACTCCTGGCCTTAAAAATTCCCACCCCCTCTTTCTTCCCTTCTCTTTATTGCTTTCATTTTAATAATACTTGAGACAACCAGAATAAGGTGTATTTACGTTTTCAGAAGTCCCTAAGTTACACTGCTAAATCATTCCATCCTTCTATATACTAGCTAGGGAAGGACAATTATTTCATTGTTAACTGCGCATGCTCACAGAGATGAATTTACATCCTATTCAATTCACAGCAGACAAGTTACAAAAGTAATATCTAACATTCCCAGCTGACACTAATCAAAAGAGGTGATTGAAATACTTTTGAAAGCAGATGCCATTTCATTCCTGTTATTCACATTATTCATTTCCAATATTTGTGATTAATCCTGACCCTGGGAATAAACACGAGAGGAAAATCCAGGTATTTTTCAACAAATAAAATCCTTGAACCATGTAAAATGTATCACTCAAGATTATAAAAACCCACTGTGGCTTTATAAATTTCTTCAAGGTCTTGAGGCATTCAGATTTCAAGCATGTGAGGAACCACAGTAGAAGGGAAATACTGGAGTTAAACTGCTAGAAGTATCATATTAACTGCTGCATCAGTTAATTACATTAGAAGATCACTAGGGGAGGGAGCACTGCAAACTACCAACTATTCCCACATGCAGATCTTCTATAATGACAGACTCATTACCTACTTCTGAATGTGAGGTGATGTAAGTGTACAGTAAGGTGCAAATAAAAATTTAACAGCAATGTAACACAAATCATATACACAAACAGATAAAGCAAAGATAGGAGTGCATCATTTATGGCACTTCTAAGAGGAAAAATAACATCCTGAACAGAATGTTATCTCAAAATGCAGGTAAAATTATATATATATAATTATATATATCTCAATGACCTTGTAAAATAAAAAAATATATTTTGCATAAATAAATAATATAAAAATTAACGTATATAAATAAATAAAAATATGACTGGGTACAATAGTTAATTTTATATGAACAAATTGCCAGAAAACATATACAAGTTTATAGTCACAGAGCCTTTCTAGTGCATTACCCGTCCTTAAGCCATCATGGCTATAATATCTGAGTCACTAAGAAATTTTGCTGCACTTTCTGTCTCTGCCCTCCATAATATTTGCTTGGTATGCAGACTGATGCAAACTTTTTTAACACCAGTGCCAAGAGCTCCAAATCCCTTAGACAGGCGAGAAGCTAAGAAACCTATCATTGGAGACCTTTGACACAGCAATTCAATTTCTTTTCACTGCAACCATCCATTCAGGCTGCTGTTCCAGCGTGGTACAGAAGACAGGGCAGTGACCGGCTTATTTCATAAGGGCCTCTGCTTGGATTAATGACGCTCCCCAATTCAAAGTTGTTGCAGCAATGAAGAACTCTTCTACCAAAGTGTCAGCGAAGAGGGCAAAATTAAGTTCAATAAACTTCTTTTACTAAATATATAAACTTTCCCTCTCTGAGTATGAAACACTGCATACTCTTGACTTTAATTGAACTGTTTGTACATAAACTTTCTGAACTCTCAACCGCTCCCTTGTAAGAATGTTAACTATAATAACTACTTTTGGGAAAACACACTAGGGTCAGGCTGAATTATGCATTATACACTATGATGATCTCCAGCTAAATATAAATATAAACCCCAAATACAAATACAATCCCCATCACATTTAAAGCTAGCACAGAGTATTGTCTCAGAAAAACAAAACAACTTTTACCAATTACCAGGATTTTCCCTGGGAAGCTAACAAGGTTTTTTTAACTTCTTCAGACTTCTTAAAGAAATTACCAAAGAAAAAGTAAGCATTCAAACATTTCAGAATGCTGCAGAGAGATTTTCCATTTACTTGTTGCAGATGCTATGCAGCTTCCTTCTGTAAGGCCTTTTGTCTAGGTCTGTTTTCAAAACTTGAAAAAATTTCTCACCTGTAAACAAACATGTGACCGTTCCAGTCAGAAACAGCTGGTGTCTTATCTGTGTACAAGGAAATGCGGATGCCCACTCACTTTGTTCAAGCACCCAGTCCTGTCCTAAAGGCATCAGGCTGAATGAGAGTCATGTTCAGGTGCCTGGAGCCTGCACTAATGGCCAGGAGTCTGTTGCTGCTCTCAGTTACCGCTGGATCAGAGCCCAGGTGAGAGAAGATGGTGAAGTACCAGAAGCCTCCTATTACTTCAACTCTGAGTAGCTACATAGTTGTGCACAATCAAAGTTCTGCCCATAGAGATGTTTCAAATTAGTGAAATAAAACTTTCTGGACTGAAGACCACCACACTTTCTCTTCCATGTTTCCACATCTTAAATGCAGGTTTTCCCTTTCAACAGAATAACACAGTAAAAAGGGAAAGTGAGTAGGGACAGTCTTCTGGAGAAAAATTTGGTGTGATGGGAGAGGCTTTTGGCCACAAAGCATAGCCCAAAGAGAAGAAAGAGCGAATGGTAGTAAACACAGAACCAGTTACATGTCAAAAATTTTCAAGTTCATTTACTTATGACTGAAAAATACAGAGTTTTGAAAATGGCAACTGTAACATTCTCTCCAGAATGTTTTGCGACCCAATTACCTACTGAGCAAATTATATCCAGCACAGAAATTGCCTACTGAGCAAATTATATCCAGCACACATGTCCAGAAGTTACGGGATCGATCAAAACTCTTGTCTCACTCCTAGCAGGAATTAGTCTGTGCTCGCTGTGGAGCTTTTGGGACTTAGACAAATATACTGCATCCTTCAGAGTGCATTAACCATTCAGCCTGTTACAGCAAGTTTGCTCATCCCCACTGTGAATAGTATACAGGGAAATGTAACTCATGAGAGATAAGAACCAACATAGAGCTGAGGGCAGAAGGGCATACAGATGCATCAAGGAAACCAGATCTGTGAGACGAAAAAGCACTTAAGACCCTATTGTGACTTGGGAAAGGAAAAAGAAAAGAAAACCAGGTTAGAGGTAAATACTAGTAAAATACAGAGATGAGTTAAAAGAAAATTAAAAAATGGAACAGCAATAAAAATTATCATGCAGAGAAAGACGATGATAGAGACAAGAACAGCAAAAGTAAAAAAGACACAAGAAATGACACAGGCAACATGAATGTAAACAAAGGCTATTTTTACTTCAGCAAAAGATGCTTTGCATGCCAGAAGTACCTTTTCACTGGGAGAAATAAGACTGCCAACAATAACAGCTTTGGTCATTTAGGAAGAGATGCTGTCCACAAGTTATTCCTTGCTATCAAATACACGCCAAAGCCTTCTCTCACAAACTTTTAAACCCTTAACAGAAGATGCTACTAAAGGCCCATTCCCAGCTGTATTTCCCCCGAATGTCCTGCTATGGCCAACAGCTACACTATGCCTCAGGAACAGACAGGCTGAACACACAGGCAGAGGACGCACTATAACTATACCCACCCCAAGGGAAACGTTCTGTCTTGGGAGTTTAAATACTAAAACCAACTTAGTGTAACTAGACTCAAACACAGTATTTTGCTATTCCATTTGTCTGAGATCATGAACTCCCTACCTTGTGGATTTGGGGAGAGTAACAGTATGAAGAAAGTATCAACTTTCCCCAATGCAAGCCGCTATTATAATGCAAATTTTCTGTCACATAGTTACCCCTGCCAAGGGACAGGGACATTTGCTCTTGCTTTCACAATGCAGTGGTGACATGAGTTAATTACACAGCTCCTGCTAACTGCAGAGCATGCTGCATGAACACTAAGATTTGCTAATAGTTGGCAGCAAAAACCCTTCTAAAAAAACCCACCAGTCCCCTCCCCCCAAAACCCCCCAAACCAACAAAACCCCCACAGCATTTCCATTTAAAGAAAACAAGGGAGAAACCACTTCCTGGGCCCTTGCAGCCCTTAGCTCTCAGGGATTGAACTACTGTGCATTTCTTTATGACCATCACGGTGTCCTAACACTAAAAGCAGACTCGTAATATTAATCATGTACAAGTGGAAAGGAAAGACTGGGTCAAATAAGAATGAGGCATTAAGGATGAGAAATGATGTGTTGAGTAGAGATATTAATACTTGGATTTTTAGAGATGTGAATGTGTAAAATCATGTTGTTGCTTGGTTGTCAGTCAAATTCTCTTGCAACACTTTCAACTTCAATTCTTCTAAAATCAGGTTGCTTGCAAATTGATTTGAAACATTGTCATTATACACATCTCCCCTACAGATTTTAGTTTCAAGAATCGTATGAGTCCTTGTCTTAATTTTTACTTCAGCATTGCACTGCATGAGGAAATGCTCTCTCAGATTTGTGATGGATGTCTTTGTAGGCAGAACCAGTCCAGATACTGGAGAGAGCACCTTCACAGTTAGGTTGTGGTTTCCTTTCCTAATCACACACATACCAGCATGTGTATCACCGAATTCCCCAACACAAAAGCAAAAGAAATCCTGACATGATGCAACAGCCAAATGAGGATGGATTCCCCAGTGGTCTCTCAGGTGACTGCAGAGTATCACCATGCATAGACATCTTCTACCTTCTCTTGATACACGCTTGTAAGAGAAAGCAGGAGTAGAGCAAGAGTATGGCTGTTGCACAGTTTATCAGGTAGATGTTTTAAAATCTTTCAGGTCTTTAATGTGCACAGCAACTGGGCTCTACCAAAAATCAATAGTAATGTATTTCATTGCAAAAATGTACCTAAACACTGCAACAAAATACCTTATTTTCCACTCTGTACCCCAAAGTGTTCAAAGAAATCCCTATTTCAAAATTACTCTTAACATCAACCAGCCGTTCATGTAACTGAACTGACAGATCTGTTTGGACAGGCACTCCTTGCAAAGTTAAAGGTACCTGTTACCTTAACTGCTGGTTATTCTGAGGCATTACACAGATTTATATGGTTTAGCCTTTCAAAGCTGTATTAAAACAAAAGCCAATTACTAAACCTAATTATCTAGAGTCATTTAAGAAAATTAAAGGCTTTTGTTCCAAGTACCAGATCAGTACAGCTCTCTCAATGGAATGGGTATGTTCTGCCCTCTTCTTTCATGCAACACTCAGGGAGGTTAACTGCACCATTAAATCTTTTTGATGTTGCTTCATTAGCTGTGTAAAGAATACCCTAAACTAAAGTTTGCCACAGTGATTAATTCTAATGCCACAGATAACAAAGGCTAATCTACTCTAGAGAGACAAATCATGCAAAGAGTTTTCACCAGCATTCCACAAAAGAGAAAACATCCCATGGGTTCCCATTATCCAGGAACCTCTCCCAGAGGAGCTAATTCCCATGCTAGGACAAAAGAGACACATGAACAAAGCACCCTCAGCTGCCCTGCAGCCTCCTTTTGTTCCAGGCAGGACTTCATAGGAGCACTAAACCAACAGATATGAGCAGTGCTACACTTTTCATCCTTGCTTGTGTGTTGCATTCCTAGGCATACAAAGATGAGGAGCACCATGATTTGTGCATCAAACGAAATTATCTCAGCAATGAAAGAAAAATCAGAAAATCGGGCTGAAATTTGTACATTGACTAAACATTTTTTTAAACAGCTTTTTTTTTTTTTTTTTTAAATTCTGGAGAAATATTCTATTCCAGACATTTCTGTCCTAACCTTGGCAGCCTGACTCTATATAGTAAATCTATTTTGAGAGTCTCTAAGATGCTGATCTCTTTGCATACAAGAAATTGCAAGGTGCTTCTTGGAATAGAGGTGACTAGAATACACTTTCATAATTAGAGCCAGCAGCGTCATGAAAATTCCCTGGAGATCTACAATGATATCATTATCCTGTCACTGAAAACTCATCTACTTACAAAATCAATACGGTGTTCATGCCATTTTTCTCCTATAAGAAATTTCAACCTATGATAAATTTCTAGATGAGGCAGGGATTTATATTATTTTCCAGTAATTGATGGACTGGGTAATATGGCACAAAAAGAACGGGAAAATGATTTTTCCATCGAGTGATTCATTATTGCTATGTATCTAATAATCAACTTTTCCCTTCAAAATATTCTTAACGCTGTGTGACTCACACAGTAATTGTACCAAAAGAAAAAGAAGACAAGGCAAGTAGAAAACTTTTACCTCTTTGCCTCCATTTCGAGGTATTTCAAAGAAAGCACAGCAGCAAGTTTGACAAGTGCTGTATAATTTCCATTGTCTACCAGTCTCTTGGGATACCCAACACTTATTAAAATGGAAAAGGCTCTGCAGTAATTCTGCAGACAGAACTGCAATGTGCATTCAGGACCTGACTGATAAGGAGACAAACCGGGGGGGGGAGGGGGGGGGTGTGAACTTTGCATAATAAAGATTTTCAGTAGAATGAGCTCCAGAGAAAAAATTTCCAACCAAATGCACAGCAAATGACGAAGTGGAGTCTGAGGGAGCACCCCTCTCACACAGCCTTACAGACACATAGCATGAAGTTAGACTTTTAAAAAATTATCATCTTGTGGCTGGGGTGGTCCTCCTGTCCCCCACAGGCAGTGAGTCTCTCTCCAGTGCCATTTCCTCTAAAGGTCCTGTGTGTCCGCTGGATAAAACCAGACTGTCAATAGTTTTAAAGTTTGCTTTGTTTCATGAGAAGACAAATTAAATGCCACTTAGTCTACCTCATTAGCATTAACAATAATGATGTTATTTGGTTTAGCCTTCGATGAAATCTCATGAGAAAAGGCAGTGCAAGACACCCTCTATTTTTCTTATTGAACATTTGATGGTTTTAATTCCAAACAAGACCGTGGCTGACTTGGCGTAAAATAACTGAAAGAGCCTTCTGTCCCAAAGTGTCTTCTTTAATTTTCCTTTTTTTCTGTTTAAAATTACTGAATCTTTTCAGAGGTGATTCTCCTCATGCAGGTAGGAGGGACCACAGGAGGAGTGGGGCAAGACTTGCAGACAGGACTTGATTAACTGGCACTCAACCCGTGGCAGCAGTCGGGCTGTTCAGAAACACCACACAAATACATTAACCCCAGCACTGTGAGTTACCTGCCAGCTACTGTCAGGTTTCTTTTCCTCTAAAGCCAACCACCATGGAGGGACAAGTGAAAACTGCATGACTAAATTAGCCAAATGTAGCACCCTTGGTAGATGTGAAACTCTAATGAGAAGTAACACCTGCACAGAACTTAGTGTAACCTGTGTTCTCATCCCTATTCTTGCCCCATTCTTATACTGTATCATCTCTAACTTGAAAATTCAAAGCTGCATTTGGAAGCTCCCATGTTTAGATCCAGCTGGGAATGTGTGAAAGTAAATGCTTATTTACCTGTCTGAATTCTCCAGGTGGACATCAAGGAGCTGAAGAGCATACCCCCACATTTTAGTAAATAACTGTCTTGGGGTGACTTTATCATGTGTATCCCCTATCGCTACCCTATGCCCACCAATCTTGTCTGTGTCTTTAAACTGAGCCTGAGAAGGACAGAAAACAAAAAACGTTTCAAAGCAGTTGTTTCAAGGACACGGAGATACGCTCCTCTGTTTCTGCGGTACCCTTGGTTTTTTTTTCTTCGGCTTTTTTTTCCAGCGAGAGACGGAGGGTTGAATTTCGTTTTCCTAGGATTTTTGGGGTTTTTTTGTTCTTTTCTTCTCTTCTGGACTGTTTCAACAACATCTGAACACATCAGGAGAATTTTCCCGGAGGCCCGGGGGGGTGGCCCCTCGCCAACCAGCTCCAAGGAGGAGAGAGACCACACCTACAGACCTCTGAAATCTTCTCAGGTTTTCTCTCCACAGAGAGAGAGAGATCTCATTATTTAGCATTATTATTCCCCACCTGTGTGTTTGTTAAATAAATAACTTTTTATCTCTTTCACTTTCCTTTGAGGAAAATTTTTCCCGAACCTGGGGGGGAGGGGTGGTTGTGACCTGACTTCTATCAGAGGATATTCTCCTCCAAATTTGTCCAAACTAGGACAATAACTCTAGGGAAATCCTCTGCATGTCATACCGTATCAAACTGTAGCTGGATTCTAGAAATGATGATACAGAAAGAAACTTAAAAATACCCCAAAAGTATTTCTCTTTGTGATTATGTCTTGTGTTTTGCACAGGTTTTTGCACACTGGCTTGTGAGAAAGATGCTGAGCTAAAGGGAGGGCGTGCCAGAAGCATGGCTGGTCAGCAATTCTGCCCTTCCATTCCACTCATCATGCAGATCTGGGTCTGAAAACAGGCAGGTAATGGCTGAAGATCCTCTTTGCAAGTTTCCCCCTTGACACTGACTTGAGCAAGTTCCTCAGAAATCAGACCAAGATGGCTCAAATTGAACATCTACAATTAGAAAGTGGTTTTCAAAGTCTGCTCAGGCAGGCAATGTCACGGAGGTGAGACAAACCTCAGGAATTCAGCTTTCCATTCTCTAGGGCTGATGAGACCTGAGCACATGTGGTGGTCGTTGCTTCTACTGACTTCCAAACATGACTGAGTGCTACTTCATCACGGCACCTGGTGACCAGAGAAGGCCATGCTGCAAAAACAGCCCATCAAAATGCTGTGGTTTTCTTGCATCTGCTTGTTCCTCTTCTGCTCATGTTAGTGTATCTAGCACTAGTAACCATGGCTATGTTAATCCTCAGATGCTGGTGGTTAATTATGATAATGCCTGCATTGGAATTTTTTCTGCCGTCCATTAATTTGACCTATTTAAATCACCCTGGAAAAATTGTCTATAAAGCTAAAACTTGCCATGTTTTCTCTTAATGAAGTACCAAAGGTTTCTAGGTTTTTTTCTGTGTAGGGGAATGCCAATGCAAAAGGATTCAACAGCTAGGGGACCTCCCATCCACTCCCAGTTGTCCCTACACCTGTGGTCAGGAACTAGCTTTCTACCTGGCCTTTGAGGGAGAGTGAGAGGAAAGTGACCTCCAAGAGTGTGGCACGTGGAGCCAATTCCCCTCTGAACACACATCTGAATGAGCAACTGCTTCAACAGAAAAATCCAGAACAAAACTTTGAGAGTGGCTGAATACCAAAATCAATACAGCAATACATTCAAACTGGGCTTTGGTACAGAAAGCTCAAAGAGGGAATGCAAAATTATTGTAGGAGGCTACTTAACTTAATGCTTTTCAAAATGCCACTTGGCTCAGAAACAGAGAAATTCAGAACCTGCTAAGTGTGTTTAAGCACTTGGAACTGTAACATTTAAATGACCAACAAAACCCCTATTGCTCATTATTCAAAGCACAAAATACCACGGAGAGGGCAGCTGACTTTCTGGCTAGAAGTTCCCATTAGAGAGATGTGCTTAGGGATATATAATACTGGAGCAACATGGAACTTGCAATAGGTCTTGGCTTCTGCTCCCGGCTTTGTGGCTGGCTTGCCTGCAGTCTTTCAATGCAGTGCTTTGGGGCTTTAGAAATGCTTTGGGAAGAGACCTAAGTAACCTTTTGTGTGCAAATGCACCAGAGATCTTTGCACTAATTTCTGGCACCCCTACTGGGCTCTTCACTTAGAAGTAGCACCTTCCCAAACCCCAGCAAAGTGAACTGCTCTGGCCTTTTCAAAGGACTGATTCTGGTAGTGTCACCCTCTGAAACAGCTGACTGTATCCAAAGCAAGGCATTACATCCAGTAGTTTCCAGCAGAACTGATCTAGGTCCAGTCTGTCCCAGGACAGCGTGGTAGTCTACACCATGGTGGTCTGTGAAGCAGTCTTGCTTGCTTTTCACTATCTATAAAGGGGTTGGGAGATAAACTACAGCATGAGAGGGTATGTAAAGGTGATTACAACAAAAAGCTAATACAGCTTTGCAGACTAAAAAGCTCATTTTTAGCAGAAAAAGTGAAGACTACATATAACCTACTGTGTTGTGTTTGGGTCTCCATGTATTTGGCTATGAGCTCCCTCTTTTCTTTGTTACTTTATAAAAATAAAAACAGCTCCCCAAAGGAGGTTTCATTGAGCTCCAGCAACATTGGCACTATTAAAGAATGGGTCGCTTGAAGAGCTTTTTCATATTATGCAATTAATCTTTCACATGGTGAAGAGCTGCCACTGAGCAAGAAGATCCCAAACTTTGAAAATAGGAAACATCATCATTTAGGGGAATTAAGGAAAACCATCTGGGCTGGTTAAGGCTTTGCTGCCTGAAGGAAACAGGACACTGCATCTTGCCAGCAAAGCCAAACTCAGAGTCAATACTGGTAGAAGAAGCCAAAGGCAGGAAATACAACAGGTCTGTGAACTTGAAATGGTATCAAGAGATGTTACCATCTTGTAGCTGTATTAAAAAATGTATTTGTCTGACATGCAGTGGATCAAGATTTGTTTACTGTTGCATGAATACTTCAATAAAAAAATTAACCCTTTCCCCAAAACATTCACAATTTTCTCAGTGAAGGATAACACTAAAAAAAAATACTTTACTGTTTTTCAAAACCTGTATTTTTTTTTCCCATTAACAAGTTCTTTGCCCTGAGGACACTTAATTTTTAGATTAAATAAATAAATGCAGTCTTTTTTTACCTTATGAGTTATGAATATGGCTTTCTGGAAAAAATGCACCTCTTGAAGTGGAAATGTTATAATAGACTTTTAGACTTCTCCAAAATGGTGGTTGCCTTTTTCTGAGAAGTAAAACTCCTGATGAAACTACTCCAGGTTTGTTGCTCATGAAGTACACTCAATTTTTTTGATAATTAACTGAATAGCACAGAATCATTATCTTTTCCCTAAAGCTAGGTTTTTTTCCTGTAGGAGTTTTCACAATTTAATTTAATATTGCCACTTTTCCCAAGTTAAATTAATACCACCAAATAGGTAAATCCCTCAGAGGTTAGTCTCAAACCAGAGTTGGGCAGACAACTTGCAGTTGTTTTTGCTGCAGTTTTAAGTATGTTCCTCTTACTGGTTTTCAAAACCAAGGAAACATTTTTAATCCTGTGCTTGATTGTTCCTATAAGGTAAAGCAAAAAAAAAAGGCAAGCGGACATTGTTTCATTGTTTAGAAAACTAAAGCTCTCTTTGCCCCATCTGCCAGTTGCACTGCCTTCAATGCTGCTTGGCTGCGAGAAAATGCTGACTACGTGGATATGTAACAGGAGAACTGAAGTGCCTCAAAAGGCCACTGACATTTTTCCCATACTCAAGTTTTGGGAAATTCTGGCAAATTAGGCAAGCTGAGCATCACTGAGGCAAAATTACAAGTAAACACGTAGCACAGATATTCAAATGAGTAATTACAGCAAATCATCCTGAGCTACAGCCTGCTGCCTAGGTGTTTGAAAACAAGATCCTGAGGAGTGGTTACAAAAGCCCTCTTCACTGAAGTGGACAAGGATGTTCTCAGGGGCTGGAGAAACTCCCTGCATGCAGAACACACTGGTACCAAGGAGCACAGCTTGCCTTGAGCTCAGCTGCAAAGGGAAAACAGAGTTTTTATCCTGCAGTTTCACACTTATTTCATATGGAGCCAAGCAAGTTCTGCCAAATCCTCACTGATAAGATTAAATAAGCAGAAAAAAGGAAAGCAAAATTGACAAATAAAATAAAACATCTGGATTCTTTATTGACAAGTCTTGAAATGTATTGTTTTATTTCTGAGTAAACCAGTACTGATTTTTCTGTTTTGCTCTGAGCAGACAGAAATTTTTTCACCACAGTTATACTCCCTTTCTTTAGAATTGTTTATCACCAGGAGCCCTGCACAGAGCTGACAGGGAAAGCAGAGCCTCTGCTAGCAGATGGGCCCATTAAGATCTTTTGCTTGAGGCCAGCAGGAGTGGAAACAAAGTGCTGTCCGTACATCAGATTACCTGCAGTGGTCAGACAGGTTGAAAGGCCTGAATTATTTGTTCTACCATCTCTTCAGGGCACACCTGCAGTTTGTAAGTTAATTTCCCCAGCATACCAGAGTCCAGTTCACAAGGCCATTTTTACTTTCTTCCATGCTGCAGTAGTTTTAAAGCCTCTTCTTGCCTCCACTTCTGTGATGTGCATCCCACTTCCTTGCCTCCACTGCATTTCCTTTCTCCATGACTTGTAAATTATTCCTTCTGTCATTTAGCTCAATTTAGTTTCAATTTGCAATGTCATTCAAACATAGCACAGTAGATTTATCCTCTCCTTTCCCATCCCATCCACATGCATTGGAAATGGTCTCAGAAGGAGAAGGAGCCAGAGTACAAAACTTCTGTGTGTCTTTTCTGACAGGAACAGGTAACAGCACCCATTTCTGAAGAGTTCAGCAGCAGTTGCCACTTCTATAATCTAATCGTATGGTAAACAATGATGGGCCAAATGTATAATAAATGCAGATGGGCAAAACTCTAGTCAAAGTTCCCAAGTCAAAGTTCCCACTGACACAGAACAATTGCTCAGTAAATTATTTTGCAAAGCTTTCCCTGAAATCAGATATCCCTGTAGTTCAGGTAAAAAGGCAGGGAAGAAACTAGAAGGAAGTGGTTGATGAACAAACAGAATTGAAGGGCAAAGGGATATAATCAGGAAATACAGATGTTTATTCTATTTAAAGGAAGAATAAAAAGTTCCTTTAACCTTGAAGGAAAATAACCCTGTTGAAGGAAAGGAAACCATGACTGCAAAGGCTCTATTGCAAGAATTAAGTCTGTAATAGATTTTTGTATCACATGGTGGGGTGAAGGCAGTGGGATTCCTGGAGGGGTGCTAATTCATGGGGGTAACCTGGGGACGCAGCAGCAGCTGCCTCTTGTGATTTGAGACAGTGCAGCCTCTGTACTACTGAACCTCACTTTGAAAGGGAGCCCCAAGAAGCTGAAATCAGTAATTGAAGGAGTTGCCACACTACCAGCCAAGTCCAGGTGAGGGACAATGCAGGCCTTCCTGGACAAGCAAGAGCGATGCCGTCTGGGCAGCAGAGCGGCAGGAGGAGCAGTGTACAGGAATCCAACTCTGCCTCATAGCACTGGGCTACTAAACCCCTGGCTCTGGCCCCTAAACCCGATGGATGGTGAAATCTGAGTTTGCCTTCTGTTTGCCCTCACTTCTGTATATCTGTTAGAAAATCCACATGCCTTATTTTTGCCTACTCTTCCTAGATTTTGTGTTAAAATCTCCCAGCTACTGCCATTTCCTATACCATCCCAACAGACTCAGCTACTCAGCTGCACTACCAGGGAATCAGAGAGCCACAGCACTCCTCCTTCCTTTAGAAAAAGCTTAGAAAGATGTTAAAACCAGTTCAGTGCCAAAGGGCTTGAGGTCTAACTCTGCTCCTTTATCACAGACCACACAGTATCTTGTCTGGGCACAGCACCTTTTGTAGGAGGGCTGCCTGGGCCAGCGACATAGCTGCAGGTGTCAGTATCCACCACTCAGGGCAAACACAACTGCACAGTGAGAGTTCATGTCATCAATAACATGTGCTGCACCTTATGTAACTTCATTTCTGACTCACAATTCAAAGTGTGACACAGTAGGGTTTATTATAACCCACCTTCAAATGCCAAAACAGTACTTGTTAAAATATACCTTAGAAAAGCCAGAATTCACTTCTTGTAATTTTTTTTGTTTCTTCAGCTTTCCTTCCTCCTCCTCCACTTTCATGTGATGCTAAGCCACAGATTCTCCAGGCAGTTTCCCAAATAATTTATGCTTAAGATGGACTCCAAGGAGCAGACTTCCAGCCCAGGGTTTTAGCTTTCCGTCTCTAACTAAGAGTACCAGCAGCTCAGCAGCTAAACCTTTGTGTGTAGCACCAAGCATTTGCTTGTACTGTTATTTAAACTGGGGGATTTAATGAGATTTTGGTTATTTGATTTAATTCAAGAACTGCTCCAAAGCTGTTTGCTCCAGTAGCAAAAGCTTCAGGACAGCTCTGTACCCAGTAATACATACAAGACATTGAGTGCAGCCACTCAATGGTTTTTAGGTTCCTGGCCTTGAGCAGTATTTTCACATCTCTTTTTCTCAGCCACAAAATATGGGATAATTTACTGTCTTGTTTCAAGGTTAAATGACATTGTCAGCCTAAAATAAGGCACATTTTTCTTCCCAGTGAACAGAAAAAACTGTGTTGAGAACTCCTCATATTAAACGGAAAAGATAACCTATCTTACTGATGGGATTTTTTTTCCCAATCTGTTTGTCTTATCTCTTCTGGAGGAAACTTTTCAGAAACATATTTGCTATATTTTGGCCTTTCATACAACAATAAATGAAAAAATCTTCCAACAAACTAGACTTGTATTGTCTGTTTTGATACTGATATTACTTTCAACTTATAAGTTACAACATTGTGAAAGCCTGTAACAAATGAGGATAGTCATAATTTTGACGAGGATTTTATAAAAGGTTAATAAACACCATCTTTTGCACTTGCATCTTTTGTCTCAATGCTCAGAGTGCCTAACAAACAGAAATTAAAACTTCCTAATCCTGCACAAATAATCTAATATTATGTCAATTTTCATACTGACACAATCAGAGTTAAAGGGACAGAAGTGCAGCCCAAAACTCTGGTTCTGAGTTTCTTTATGCTCATCCTGATGTTCTACTTTTAGATTTCTAGTCTGGTCTGAAGCCACTTTCTAAAGCAGGATTAAGTGCAGCTGCTAGATTGCAGCATAATAATGGTGCTTTCTAATATAAAACCAATAGCAGAGTAACTTCTGGATATCTAATAAAGGGGGCTTTATTAATGAAGTCACATATGCACATTGCGAGGAAAACTGGGACTCCAGGGAATGGCCAGAGCATCCCAGCTGCTGATTTGTTGGTTTTGGGTTTTTTTAGTCACATTACCGTAGAAGATTAAATATTGATGAAAAAACAGCATGCAGAGTATGCTGCCTATATCTGCAGTACACGGATTGGTGCTTGCCTATCATGAGATAGGACTAAAAGCAGGTATACAAAGAAATTAATAGAACTCAACAGCTCTTGCCAATCAAAATCTCCCAATCTTTGCTTAAATACTCATTTTGCTCATTCTAAGCACGTTTACAACTCTTTGCAATTTGCCATCATATTTCAATATTTGGTATGTTATTTTGCCCAAATAAAAAGGACAAATCCAGGAAAATCTAAACAAATCCCAGTATCTGAATGGATGGAATGACATCTGGTAAAGAATTAGTGAAGTGACTGTCATCTCTTTCTCAATCTCATTTCTGTCTTCAGGCCATCACAATCATAAAAGCTCTGCAGCCACAACATGAAAGATACAAAAACTTGATGTCCAAAAGAAAGGCTCTATGACTCAGAGGAAACAGGAGCCAGTGACATGACTTCTGTTTCAGAAAGGCTCGTAGGTTGGAAACATACTTGTTTTTTTCTAACTGTAACAAGTGGTCTGAGGAGATTATATTTTCTAATAAATTTTGCTTAATACTTCAGCGTCCTTTCCATTGTAGATCTCAAAATGCATTGCTAAACAGTGGGCAGTCAAATTCACATCTTTGAAGGGGAAACTTTTATAGAGAGAATCACTAATGAACACTGAGTCAGTGTTTGATCTCAGACAGGAATCACAGGGGAAACCCACCTGCTCATCTTGAAGCCAGGGAAGTTATGCAGCTGACGTTAGTAGGACTAGGGTTTCACCATAGCAATCTGATGCCTCTGCCATTTCCCTGGCAGGGTTAACAATTCCAAAAAACTCCCACAGCCATGTAAAGCTATTTTGCTAATTTTGCCTTCAGAATGCTATCACCATAATAACAGTAAGCTATGCAGGGGGGATCATTAAGTGGTTGCAGCAGAACGAACAGTTCTTGGATACCTTTTCCCTTGCATGTTGGCTATGGTTAACAGTCATATACATCAAACAGAAGAAAGCATCATCTAGGCCCTATTTCCAGGCAAAGAGAGGCCTGATAGACAAAACACATCTGTTTCAGAGCCAATTTCTTTATTTTGTACATCTGCTCAGTTCATTTCATTTGGTGTTAATATACTTTGCTTCACAAGAGTCTTTACTAATGAAATAGTTGTTAAAGAATAATAATTTGCTTGATTGACTATTGTTCTCTGTATTTCTGCCTTTCCTGGATCTCTTTGTAGTGCAGGTGCTGGGAATAAGCCAGTCACTCTGACACCTAAGGATTTTTAGCTTTTTATATATATTGTAGATTTTTAATACATAGCTGTATAGTTTCTAACATTTTCTTACACTTTAGAATAATATATTACCCTTTCTCACACATTATGCCGCCTTCTTGAAATTCTGTTCTGTTAATTATTCTCAAGAAAAGAATTTCTAACAAGAACACCCTGTTTTGCACCAGCACCCTGGAGACATAACAAAATATAAGGCTAAGAACCTTTGGAGAGAAATGAATTTAAATTCATGCTATAAAAATATAGTCTGACATGGAAATGTATGTATTTTCCTGACAGCAGCTAGTTCAATTTTTCCCCACCAAGGAAGGACTTAGAATTACTATTTAGTCAATACAGGATTGAGAAACAAGAATTTTTTTTCTGGTCCAAGGGAAATAAATAATGAAGGTATCTAAATGTATCATTATATTAATACATGGCAATCATTAATACATTAAAATCTACAGGAAAGGCACAGGCATTTGCTTTGCTCGGTGTCTCTCCTTCTCCCAGTGCCTAGTGTAATTACAGATAGCAGCAACATGTTTGCAATAAGCTTAGAAGAAGAAAGAGAAGTGGTTGGAATAGAAATGCAGTGTCATACAGGAAAAAAGCAACAGGAGAAACACCTGAAAATGCAGTGAGCTTCTCTCTGCAAAGACAAACCCGTGGCAGCAGTACGTTATCCCCACCGCAGTTAAACAGATGGCTGCAAAGGCTGTAACGGCACAAAGATCACAGAATATCCTGCAAAGCCATAGAAGGAAGGAAACCAGTAGCATTGCTTAATAGTCTGCTTATTTTACAGTCAAGTGGATTGCCAAGCAACTGAGCTGTAACAAGCTCCATATTTAGGGGAAGAAATGTTTGTCTTCTGTCTGTCCCTGCTTGCAAATGGCAAGTGGAGGGCATTTCTAAGCCAGATAATTCAAGTACAGCATGTTCCACGAGCCCTGAGCCTGTGCTGCTGAGCAGCCGGTGTAAATCATGGCAACAGTTGACATGCACGCCTTGCCAGAGTCCAAGTTTGTCACCATCACAGAGACTTTCACTCTCTGCTGTTCAAAACAGAACACAAACAGGAGACCCCCAAAAACCTGCAGTTACTCAGGACACTGAGATTCCCACATTACTTAACATGACCGGATCTCTTCAGGATTCAAAAATGACAACCCTTGATGACAAAAAGAGCTTGATTTGGTTGTCTAAGCAGGTGCTTCCAAAGCTGTTTGAGATGCATAGGGCAGCTGATACACTGACACAAAGCACAGACAGAATACCCCAGGGACCAACAGCTGGCACCCAGGTGAAATATGCTACAGGGAGTCTGAAATGGCTCCAGTAGCCTCATTTAGGCAACTGATCTGAGCCCCAAATGACCCTTTTATGTCTTGCATTCTTCATCCATGTCACCACCCATACATAAAAATGAGTTAGCATTGCTATTTAAAAGCACCTATGTAAGAGTACAAATACATAAAGTATGTACATTTGGGAGCACATCTGAATTCATATGCGAAGACTAAGAACGTAGTATTCCTCCTAACACGCACATACTGAAGACACTCACCCAGGGGAATCATCTTGTAAACACAATGCTCAAGTCTGAAGAAAGATGTGATTAGGCCAAACAGCAGAAAACTCAAACGATAGCACTTCAAGACCAGTCCCTTTCCCAGGGCATCCTGCTGCTGAAGAAGGCAAGTGCAGGAACAGAACAAGCCTAGGTCATTCAGGTACGTGAGACAAAATGACCCCAGCCTGGGTGATTGACACCCACAACATTATTTTAAGGATAAATGTAGTTGGTTAAACTCAGCACTCCCAGCCCACAGGAGAAGGCGATTATCTGATTGGTGGCTTATCAGGAAGCACCAGACTA
This sequence comes from Struthidea cinerea, assembly GCA_013397865.1. Classification (NCBI taxonomy): domain Eukaryota; kingdom Metazoa; phylum Chordata; class Aves; order Passeriformes; family Corcoracidae; genus Struthidea; species Struthidea cinerea. The sequence goes on along the minus strand of VZTI01001298.1, from coordinate 1,695,257 downwards.
CCTTTATTCAGAAGACATCTTTCTCCCTGACTCAGCTCTCTGACATCCATGATCCTGCCTAATCGTGACAGAATAACATTTAAGGTGTGATGAAAAACTATAAACTAAGTGTACATTAATGCCCAGCTAAAATACTAAGGAATGAAAAAGAATTGCTAAAAAACAATAATTTAAAACAATCAGCCAATTTTGAAACTGATTCTTCCTGTAATTCGCTGTTTTACTTCAAAAAATTGGATCAAATTAATGACAAAATCACTGTTTTCCTGCAATCTGAACTTATACTAAGAATCAAAGTAGGTCTCAGCAATGAAAACATCCACTGGCTGATCAGAACTAAATTTGATTGGAATATGACTAAAATGTCTTTGCTTGGGAAATTACTGCATTTAAAGTCACTGTTCTCAGTTCCAAATTTATGTTTCTCAGCCTTGACTCAGTTCCTCTCTTTATATACCAAGAACGAAAACTGACAATAGAAACCCACAAACCCACAACTAAGAACAAGCCTTTTCCCTGAAAGAGGATGTAATGTAAAAGCTCCTTTATGACATACTAGCTACAAAAAAACCCCCTTGTATGCATGTGTAAAATGTTTACAACATATACTATTAGCACATACATGTGCTCCTATTCTTTTAGCCAGTAACTGCCACAATAACAAGTAGAGAATGCAAAACTAGGGGTATAAAATAACTACAACATAAAATTCTGCCATTGCTTTAACCAAGTGCTGCTTTGCAGGCATGGCAGGTACCTTCCTCTCACCACAGGCACTTGCTGCTAACCAACTTTCAAATCTTGTTCAAAGCAGATGAAATTAGCAGATGGAATTGGAAGCAACTTTGTGTTGTGCAGAGCTGTATTGCAGTCAAAGTGCTTCCAGCTGTGAAGCTGTAGCTGAAGAACCAAATTCTCTTCCTTACCCAGTAGAGATGGCTGTTGTCAGTGCACTCGGAGATCAGAAAGTCCCACTCAGCAGAAAACTTAACTACCTAACAGGAGTTGATGAAAAGTCTCCTCTCAAAATGAGGTGCTTAACAAAATAACTCAGCAGTTTCCTAGAAAAATGTCATGAACTCTAAGTGCACAAACCAAAGTGGCCATAGCATGGAGCTTGAAGACCAGTCAGATGTGTTTGTAGTGGACAAAATGAGTAACTCTGGTGTCTAAGACACATTGTGCATCAGATTGAGCCTGATCAGCCCTATCACATGCAGTGCTGGGAGTCAGTCATGAGCAACAAATAAATAAGTGACAGGTATGAGACAAAAATATGATAGACTGCTCCACGCCAAATAACTGAAGGGCATGTCATAGATAACAGTAACTATTTTCTCTACACGTCTGTTTGCTTCCCATTACCGAGACGATAGGCTTGTTTTGGTCTTACTTATCTTTCTTACCATTTCAGGGATTGTATCAAAAAAGATTTAAACCTTTTAGCTTCAGAAGAGATTTATATCTACTTTCAAAATACTCAATACCTATTTGTTAATCGAAAATACATACTATCTTCTGGCTACCTATACTTTGGACACTGACTCATTCATGCCAGACACCTAGCTAAGCCCTCTCTGTAGCAAATTATGCTTTTTAAACCATATCTGTCCACCAGAAACTGATAAAGGTATTTTTATAGATTTACTCAATTAATTTAGTGCACCCTTTTATGCTCAGGCAACCTCTCTGGCATGCTATATGGGCTGTAATAGAAAGGAGATCATTGTGTTTGTACAGCTGAGGACTGTAAAGACTAAATGCCCAGGAAGAACCTGAAACACCAACTGTTGGAAGTGATCATACAGCACATGAAACATGGCATGTTTGGTCATTTTTTCCACTGTCATCTTCAGAGTTCTGAAAAATAGGGAGGAAAATTGAGGCAGCTCTTCAGCAAGTTTGTAACACACATTCTGAAAATAAGAGATTTTTCAGAGTAAATTTTTTCTGTGCAGTAGGAAAATCTCTGTGGGGCCATACTGGTGATGCTGAATGGGTGAATGCTCAGAAATCCAAGTTCTGAATAAAAATCCCAGTGCTGCAGCTGGAAGCTGCAGGAGATCTTGTCGATGAGCAGAGACTTTCAGCTATTTTCCCTGAACTACAAGGTGCTAGATCTAAAGGAAGCAATGGACTGAAAGGGATCTTACCGTAGATGGAGCTAAAAGGAGGGGAGGCATCACTATGTAGGGCATAAATGCATCTCATTTGTTCATTAGAGAAAGGAGAAAAATGGAAATGCCTCATTTTCACAGGAGCTGAAAATACATGGCAGCCCATGGGAAGGCACAGCTGGTACTCAGGCTTATTGCTACCATCAAGGCTGAACAGCCAGCAGGTTTAGGAGCAAGCCAGGCTCACACAAAATAGCATCAGGCGGTTTCTCCTCTCCCTGGCTCCCACCTGGCCCCAGTTCTGCTCCTTCCTGCTCACTACGCTGTTAATGCACGTCCCACTACTAATGCAGCTTCCAATGGCAGGCGGAGCGACGTGGGAGCAAGATCACAGCCTGGGCTCCTGCCTGTTTTCCTACAGCACAGATTGCTTCCCGTTTTGAAGAGGGAACCATCTGGGAAGAAGAGCAAATGCTCGGCCACTTAATTGGTACTTTCAGTAAAACAGACCACAGTCAGGATTGACAGACCTAGAGAAAAGAAGCCATCAGCCATCGGGGAAGGAAAACAGAGCCTACTTCCACTCCAGACTCTGAAAGATTTGAAAATAAAGTAGGAGCTGTGTCAACCCCTCCAACCCTGGATCATCTCAGTCACTGCAGATTCTAACACACCTCAGTCCTAGAGACCCTGCCCCATCTTCCCACCCCAAGCAGGAGCAGGGCTCTATGGATATGATGAATTCTTGTTCCTATGGCAGTCAAGAAGAGTGTGGTATCATTTAGTAAGGCAAATCATCTGCCACCCACCTTCTCATCTAGATACTGGAATAAAGGGAGACTGATGTCTTAATTTCTAAAATGGCCTCATTTACTAGAATCACTTAAATAGCATTTCCAGCCTTTTCAACCATTTCCATTTAACATTTTAAGGATGTCTCTTGGTTTCTTCATGGGAATGGCAGCACTCTTTAAAGAAGGATGGGCAAGATTAAGAAATCCACTATCAAACCTGTTCATATCTGCCCTCCTCTCCCCCCCTTTCTCCCATCCTCCCCCCTCTCTTACACATATACAGTGCACATATCTGTTTGGCATATGAGATTTTAGCTCTTACACTTGCCAAATCACCCACAATTTGAGAATTTACTGTTCCAGGATCTTCTATGTTGCAGGCATCCTTCTCTCTTCTAGCTCATCACACCTCAATTTTCTTGTAGTTCAAGAAGGAAGTCTCTCATGGCTCAAACCCAGCTTGATACACTGTCCCCAAAGAAAAGGTGACCAGCTGCAAATGACCAACACGTAAAACTCAATTGCAACTGCTCTTGATTTTTTTTGCACATTAGCATCCTGCTATAGCTGGTGTGAAATCATTTGCAAAGACAAAACTTGAGTCCATGAAGGCTGTATTTTACCTTGGACTCATTTATTAAGGCCCTGGAAAACGCAACTCAATGAAGAACAAAGGAACTTTCCTCTGCTTTTGCTCATAGCCAGCTCTCTATTCTTCTTGCAAAGAACGAAAGCAAATGAAATGTTGGAAAATAAGGTGACTTTCATAATGCTTAAAATATTTCTGCACAGAATCACAGAATCATTTAGGTTGGAAAAGACCTCCAAGATCATCGAGTCCAACCTTTGACCAATCTCCACCTTGGCAACTAAGCCATGGCACTGAGTGCCATGTCCGGTCATTTCTTTAACCCCTCCAGGCATGGTGACTCCACCATCTCCATGGGCAGCCCATTCCAATGCTTTCCATGAAGAAATTCTTCTTGATGTCGAGTTTGAACCTCCCCTGGCCCAGTTCGAGACCATTTCCTCTTACCCTGTCACTGGTTGCCGGCGAGAAGAGGCTGACCCCCAGCTGGCTACAACCTCCTTTCAGGTGGTTGTAGAGAGTGATAAGGCCTCCCCTGAGCCTCCTTTTCTCCAGGCTAAACAACCCCAGCTCCCTCAGTTATTCCTCATGTGACTTTTGCTCTCAACTTTCCACCAGCTTCGTTGTCCTTCTCTAGACAAGCTCCAGCACCTCAATGTCTTTTTTGGAGTGGACCAGAACTGGACACAGGACACGTGGTGCGGCCTCACCAGTGTTGAGTACAGAGGGAAAAAGAGTGCACCTGTCATGTTCTTGTCCTATCATGATTATCTCATTCACCAGTCTTTTATAGATTAATGTCTTAGATTACTGTTTAGAAGTTTGTTTTGATTAGATTTCATTCTGGCTATAACCACTAATAACTTTAGCTATTATTTCACTGGCTGTCCTCACTTTCTTCTTCGAAATTCTTTAATCAGAACAATTCTGTGAGTTTGGATGCTAGAAAGCAAAAGGACAGCCAGATAGCTGTGATTCAGTTTTAGAATTTAACTGTTAAAATAGCTGTGCATCTCTTCCTTTGAAAGGTATTTTCAGACTGAACTTCAGAAATAAAGACAGGACTAACAGCCAGATTTTAGCCAATTTTAAAAAAAACCCCAACCAACCAACCAACAAAAAATCCCTAGAAAGCAACGGGCTACATCCAGCAGATGATTTTCAGAGATGAAATTCTAGTTTCTGAAAGCCAGCTTGGCAGTATGATGTTCCCTGACCTGTACACAAGGCAGGAAGCACCTAAGTCAGCTGCAATGCAGGCTTCCCCATGGCGCCTCTGATACACATCCACCCCTGTTGTGTCAGTATGTCTGAAATGCTTCTGGACATGAAAAGATAGCCTACTTTTCATATTCATGTAAACTTTAGGCATACCTATACACGAGAATAATAAGACTTACTGCCTGCCATGGTACTGAACTCCGTGGCAAGTAGCAGGAAGACCACAGCTTCTCATCAGCAATGATATGCTATATAGTGAGACAGCTTCAGGCTTTCCTTCACTGGGAAAAAATGCTTTAATTGCACTCAACTAGTCTGTTAAAAACAAGGCAGTTGTAGTTTTAACTAACAACAGCTGTGAATGTAAAATAAATAAATAAATAAATAAATAAACACACATAGTACATACACAAACAAAAACTGGCAGATTTTTTTTTACTCCTTTGTCCATAGTTATTATTGTCATTATTATGTACTATGTCATTATTGTTCAATGACATAAAGACACTTCGTTCTTCCTTGTGTAAACCAAACCAAACCAGGAGTACATACAAAGCAATGACCTAGGGGAGAATAACTGAAAATGCAGACACCCATATTTGCTGCCAGCCTGCAGACAGCAGCTGCTGCCCGCAGCGCCTCATTCGACAGTGACGGCGGCTGCACTGACGTTCCACATTAGAGAGTCATATTGCTTTGTTCCCTCAGGGGAGCTTCTCTGTTTAAGGGGATACTATTAAGGATGGCAAGTCCAAACATGAACCCTTTTTTTTTGTCTTTTTGTATAATTCTGTGTATTTATCTGTATTTTATGGAAGAATTAATTGAATGTCACCATAGATGCACAAACAAGACATAACCTAACTAAATGCCAAGCACGTAGTTCACCAAACTGCTGCAGTACAGAGCACTGGTTTGAAATCTACAGCTTCATTAAATCTACTGCTTCATTCCTCTCTGACAGGCAGCCAAGCCCCACAGAGACTCCAAGTCATTAGCATACATGCAATGCCCCAGAGCATCCGAACGAATGTCTCTCTGCGTCGAGATGGTCACTGTGATGCACAATACCCACAGCAGTGCCACCTCTGTGGCGTGGAGGTGTAGCCTAACACAGTGAGAACCCCAGTTTTGAAAATATTCATACCTATAAATGTAAGTTTAGAAAAAGTCCTGTGTAAAGGCCTTTGAATGCCCATTCTCTGTGGGAGCCCCCCTGCTGTGACAGACCACTAGTACTTTATCCTGAGCAGGCAACTTAACCTCTTTGTTATTGTAGCTGTTGTATCCCTATGGGCTGGGGCAACACCCTCTAGTCCCATTGTGATGTGGTAACAGCAAATGATACTAAAGGTGATGTAGTATGTCTTATTTAACACACTGGAGAAATCCTTCATCCCACTGCTATCTCCTTGTGCTATCAGACCACTCCAAAGTCTCAGAAAGACGTCTCTAGCAGGTCAGCAGTTGTAGAGGAATCTGCTCCCATTTGTACTGGCACAGAACTGCTCTTCTGTCCTGTGACCAAGGACACTGTATCCTCCTGTGCAATGTTCATGCGTCAGGCCTCTCACGCTGGGGTAGATTCCTGGAGGAACTTCCACTCTTGATTGTGACGCTTACAGTTCAGATCTTGCTGCTTTTTATCTGGCTGCTCACTTCCATCATTTGGAGCTTTTCTCCATCCAATCACGAAGGCAGCCTGATTATCGCCCTCTTCGCTCTGTACAGCTTATCTGGATTTATCACTGCAGACCATGCAAGCAGCAGACGATGCAGAGAATAGCCAGGCTGATAAATGTTCCAGAGTCAGAGGAATGCTCTCCCCAGCTCATTTAACCCTTAGCAGACCTTTGCCTCCACCCACTGCCTATAAGACAGCTGGACTGCTTGGGCTCATGTCCTTGTGGATGCCAAAGCACATGGGATCTTCACACAAAATTTGCCATGTTTCTTTGCCAGCTAATTTGACATTTCTCAGCTACTGTATTCTCTTTGATAACCTAAACAGTCTGAGAGTATTTTATTAGCAGATGGTTTGAATGACTCATGATTACCTACCCCGATGAAAATATAGCGGCACAATTCAGTGTTGCCACTGCAACAGTCCTAGATACCTTACTAATGACAGTAATGAATGCAGCTGACAGGAAAAAAGGTTAGTGGTGCCAATATTTTCCACATTCAGCTCTTTTAGTAAATGTTAAATATATCTTTTTAGCGTCTTTCAGTATTCCTAATCAGGATGTTTTTCTTTTCTTTTGTGACCAGCACTATTTTCATTGTGCTAAGTCAGTTCAGAATCTGTGTGACTCTTGCTAGGTATCTGTAATCCAGTGATTTATGCAGTTGAGGTTCTGCCTGGGATCGTATCTTCTTACAGCAGTTTTTCCTTTTCTTGTGGCAGAGGTCTTACAAGTGGAGTCTGCTGCCATTTTCTGACACCTCCCTGGAGTTGTAATAAATGCCCTTCCCCTCAGAATTTGCTTTCTAGTGGTGTCCTCATTATACAATCCCTTACCTCATTGTAAAAAAATGCAGTTAAACACATGAAGTAAAAAAAATATGGTCTCCTTTTCCTACTTCCATCCAGGAACTTTCAAAATATGTAATTGAGTATATTTTCCTTTTGCTGCACTTGCACAGCCACAACTCATCAACATCAAGACTACATCCTCTTAAAACTTCTTCATGTACTATCATATGGGTACTTCCACTCAAGAGAGTGCAGCAGGAAATCCAAATACATGATAGCTTTCCAAGACTAGTTCCTAGTGGTAAAATGAAAGCTGGCATTTGCTGGAGTGATGACATATATGAAATAATATGATCACTGCAAATGGCAAAATCACTGGGCTAATGAGTGGCCCAGTAAACAGGAGAGGTTAAGGGAGATGATAATCTTTCCACTGGCCACTTCAAAACCTCCTCATGGCTTTTTAGGCTACTGACCTCTTGAGCACAAGGCACTTTCTTCCAGAGCTCATTCCTACCCTCTCTCATCCTTCTTCCCTGTTCAGTCAAACCTTTAAAAAAGCTACCTAAGGGCTATACAAATGTGGAAAGCCCGCAGTATAGCTCTGTATTTTCTCTGACAAGCTCACCAAATTTGTGTCATTTTCACCTTAGGCTCCTGCTTTAGGCTGAAACATGATCTAGCATGTTTTGAGGGTCTGCTCAGCATCTCTCAAAGCATGAATGGAGGAAGACCTTCCCAGCCACTCTATTTCTCAAAGGAGGTCAAAAATATCATACTTTAATTCTGTATCACCGCCATGTAGTTTCACAAGAATTTCCGTTCTCCTGTACTGATCAAAACACCTCAAGATACCATTTCCAAATGAAATTTATAGAGAGCCCTAAGAAGTTCTAGAATACTTTCCATCTAATTCTGGGAAACAATGGCACATTTCTTGGTCTAGGCAGAATATGGGTTCTCTTTAATCCCAGTTTCTAGGCATCTTAAGTTGATCTCTCACTGTAAGTTTCACCTTGATCAAACACACCAAAGTCAGCCAATTTTTCACTGAGCTCCACCAGATTCTGGGTAGCAAGTGTTTCTCTCTGTAGTTGTCCAGCTTATTTGCTTAATATAGCATCTTATCTTTTTCAATAGGGAACATATTGTCATTTTTAAGATCCTTTAATTTCATATTATACACAGTGACCCTTTCATATGAAAGGGTCTAAACAGTGATGTCACATCAAAGTGATTTTCAGCAAAAGGAAAAGAAATCCATTTATCTAGAAAACCTGGAATACTGTCTCTCTGTATTCCACATGCTTTTCTCATAGTACTTTACAGACCTTTTCCTGGTGCTTCAGGCAGGGTATTTTAGCTCAGATGAAAAAAGATGACTTAGGTTCTTCTGTGAATAATTTTTTTTTGCTACGCATACCCTAGCAAATCCCCAAATTACATGGAACACTACTGCTTCTACCCCAGCTCAAATAATATGACAGAGTCCTCGCTGCATGTACTGCACTTCCTATCTGGGTCACATAGCCCAAAGGGACTCTAATAATCTTTCAGGCGTCCTTGGTCATAAAGATTTAACCCTATTTCTGGTTCTGTAAATCAAACTGGTCAAAGCTGAAGCTTGTTTTGATCTCATACCATTTTGCAAACATGCAGATTGATTGAGCTCGTATCTATCACTGTGTCTAACTCGGAGCTTGGTCCTGCTTTGAGGGAGGTGCTGGTCCCTTCAAATCTAAACTATTCTATTATTTTTGTCTTAAATCTGAAAGACCTTTTGTCATCTTTTGATCAATCACAGACCCCTCCACTAATTATAGCTCATCCTTTTAGCTATGGCAAGGACCAAACAATTTGACAAGCTGAAGAAAAGGTTACCTATTCCCTTCATGTACCTTCAGATTTCTTCCCCATTCCAGAAGCTGTGTGGACACAGCTACCTGGGAGACTGTCACTGTATTCAGTAACTTTACATCAGACCTTGCAACTTCTAAACCAATGAGATAGGAAAGGTGATCCAGTGCTGCAAGAGGCAGACCACCAAAGACTGTCAAATTCATGAATCATATCCAGCCTGTGAGATGTCTCAGCTCACTTTTTGTCTTTGGAGGAAGAAAGGGCAAGGTGCACTTAAACTCTCCCAACAGTTGCCTGCTTGTGAACAGCTCAGCACAGTGAGTTCAAATGGCCATTGGTGCTGCCTCAGTAGGAGGGCTGAGCTTCAAGCCCCTGTCCTCCTGAGCATGCAGTCAAGCCTTCGGAGACCATATCTCAGGCACGTAACAAAGTGTTACAGCCTAAGGAGTTTAGAGAACAGGCAGAGCCCTCTCTTCTTATCTCAGGTTTGTATTTTTAAAAAAATACATTCATTTAGAAAGTAACAATACTAGCACTCAGTAAATCCTCAAAATCTGCTGTAAGTGGGATGTGAGACTACATTTTCTCTCCAAATATCTTGAAGTTTCACTGATGAATTTGTCGAGTTATTACAGCTCCTGTAATCTCAACCCATTTCATAACCCAGGTTTATTCTGCCATTTGACACTGGTGTAGCTAAGCCTCTCTTTGACCTGGTTCTGCAATATTTTCAACAGCCCTGACTCTACAGGGAACAACAGGAACCTCAGCAGCTAAATATATTGGTTTAAAGTTACAACTTCTGGTACTTTCTGTAACCTCTCTTTGACATACTGTTGCCTGAGAAACCAGCGCAACATCATTGAGGAATTGTGGCGGTACTTACTGCTGTCGACCTTTTAGGATGGCAATGGGCTATTTATGCTCAAAAAAGGAATGTTTTGGTCATCTGCTGGTTCTGTGGAGCCCAGTCTCACCAAGGCTGCTATCCCACCAGCATTTCAACAGTCACGTCCCACCCTTCCTTGTGCCGCTGCTCATCTAACCACCCCATGAACCAGCCTGGAGAGCCAACATGCTCAAAACCAACTACCTGCAGAAGTGGTCAGGTTTTGGTTGATTCTCCCACAGCTGGGATGAGTACCAGTGCTGGGAACAGAGGAGGCAGGCACATCACTCAGGATGGCAGCAACCATGCCAATCAGATTGTCCTTCATCTCCATATTTGACTCTAAGATTGCCCATTTCTCTACTGCTGGCTGCTGCTGTTTTGCAGAGGTTTATAAGACTACTTCTCTATGCCATAAAATCAATTATCTCAGTGTAACCTTTCCCATTTGTTGCATTTTGGCTGGAAGAAAGTTTGGAAAAAAAGTGCCTAGGAACAAAAGCACTTCCTGAACAGACAGAGCAGAAGACAGTACAGTGAGCCTGGGACAAGCACAGAAGCTTTTCCTGGCACACTTAGGTGGGCAAGGTTTCCCATTCCCCACAGCAGTCCTCAGCCTCCCCACAGAGAGCAGCCTTCCAGCATTAACCTTGAACCTTGCAGCAGAGGAAAGTTCCACTTGCCCTTTGGTATTTCTCTCGCCCTTTGGTCAGCTCTCTTTTGTTTCAGAGTGCTTCTGCTTTCCAGAGTGCAGCTGCTGATCTACCAGTCAGGGACCACCCATGAGCGTCTCCCAGAGAGCCCAGGCTGGAAGAGCATCTCCCAGACAACCTCCCCGCACAGTTTAGTACTGCTGCTAGGTTAAAGTGCCCCAGCATGGAGAAATGCAGCAGTACTGGGAACATCACCTGGGGCTTTCACAGCACACATCTGGGTCCCTGCAACAGCACTGGGGCAAGTGCCATGGACATATGTGTGTGATTCCCTCCCTTGCAGCTTCCTAATGAACTTCTCTGGGTAGCTGAAGCACACATGGTGCACGTTCTCAGACATGCATGAAATGGCTGTCTGAGCCTCTTTAGTCATTTTACAGGCTCTGAACTGCATCCTATCCCATTCCTTACCACCACACAGTCAGATGTGATGGAGCTGCATTCCCCTGACCTCTCCCAGCACTGGTAAGACCCACCAACTGTGGCTGCTCTCACAGTTCAGTTTAATTTGTGCCTCTGTTGTCTCTTCTATAGGTCTGCAATTGCCAGTATTCCTAGTCAGACAAGGGATGCTGGCTGGTTATTTCTGCTAGGCTCTTCTCCCTGAGATGAGGGTGTTCTACTTGTGGGGACCACCTTGTCACTTGTTCAGAGGTCCACCACTTCTCTGCTTTGGTGCAGCACTGCAACACCATTTCACCTTCAAAAATTCTCAGTTTTTATCAAACCAGATTACCTCCTACAGAATATAAAACAATTATGGAGAGCAGACAAATCTCTAAGGTCAGCAGGAGCGGTGGCAGGGGATGGAAAGCTGCCCCCCATGCACACAGCCCCCCAAAGCCACCCCAGCAGTGTGTCTGACAGTGGATCAGCACAAAAGCACTGAAGATGAAGTGCCTCTGGCACCTATGTTTCCTGTGGAGATTATAAAAAGGACATGTGACCAGTGGAAAATACTGACCATGACCCTATGGCAACTACCCTGCCCTCCCACAGTGCCCTTGCACAGACACTTCTCGGGGTTTTTGCTTTGCACACTCTACCCTTGCTCGTCATGCACTGGGAGTGTCAGCAGCTGTTTGTGCATCACCTGCTGCCTTATCCCCCTTTAGGAGCTATTGTCAGCAGCTGTTTGTCTTTCCCTGCATCCAGGAGGTGATAAGCAGATGCCTGTTCCTACAAAGGCCCTCAGACTATCTTTTACTGCCCTTCTGACTGCTGCTAAAAGCAAAAAGAAAAAACCAGGATTGCTGAATGAGAGTTGTTTTGACATTTAAAATATTTTGATACCGAGTGAGACTAAAGGTTCTGAACCAGTATTTGCTTCTGACCATTTTTCTTAGCTTTGTAATCAGAGACAAGAGAAACAAAATCCTAAATACTAAGTGTAAACAGCAGGATTAAAAAAACTGTAATCTGCTCGTTTCATGCTTTTTGGACAGCAGCAACAGCAATGGCTTCTGTCATATTTCCAACATCCAAATAATGCTGAATCTTTTTTAAATTTTATTTTGTCTTATTTGATGTTCTAGCCAGACAGAAACATTAACAATTAGTAGCACTGTTATCATTTGACAGCCTGGAAATATTAAGAAGACAGGAGGAGAGGGAAAACCAAAAACCTCCTATCATTTTGATTGAAGTAATTTTGATACTATCTTCTTTCTTTGAAAGCAAAGCCACTGTTCCTCCAGCAGTGGTGTGGGCAGGGCTGGTTACGCAAGCACTGACCTGCACAGGCAGGTTAACAGTGACCCCGCTCTCCTCCCGCCTGCCAGCACCTGGCAGCAGCAGGCAGTGGGACAACCTGAAGAGGAACTCTTGAGCGGGAGGTTCAGGCCTGAGCAGAGGCACAGGGGAGCTTGCCGCCACACTGCCTTCCTCTTCATCTGGCCAGAGAGCTAAGGCAGAGACTGACCATAGCCTCTGCTTGAATCAATGGCAACAAGCCATGTTCTGTTTAATCCCATTTTTAAAAGCAAGAAATGTTTCTAGACCCTTCTGGGAAACAGGTAGTGGCTGTTATGGAAGCTCCCATCACCCTTTTCTAAATTGTGGGAACCATGGAAACAAAAGCAGCCGCAGCTGCTGGTGCACAACCCCCGTGACTTTAGCCAATGCACCTCATAAACCAAGAAAGAACCACGAAATGAACAAGACTGACAATCTGACTCTGAGTGTGCACGATGGCTTTCTGCATGAGGGCAGGTAGGGCACAGATTTTATCTCAGAGCCTGTTCAGTGCATTTTGCAAAAGCAGAGCCCATGGACACAGAGACTGGGGCTCACAGATCTGGCAGGGCGAAATAGGTGCAGCTACACCATTTGGCATCTCTTTTCATGCTCTGATGACCCAGAGCTGCAGACATGTTTACAACTGTGCATGAAAAATGCATCCCTAAACAAAAGAAATCTAAAGGCAAATTTTGTTTTATGCTGCCTAACCTTGACTGCGTGTTGTGGCAGAGGAGGGGGGAGCTGCCAGAGCCAGGCGACAGGACCAATTAACCCTTTGGGAGCAAGGGGTTTGACAGCCAGGAAGGCATAACTATGAGGTATCCCAATGCTCTTACCACTTCCTAGGAAGAGACGAGCAGAACAGGTCCCAGCCTAGCAGAGTGGAGACATTACACTATGCTGGATGTGACAATGCTCTACAAAAGCCATTGCTTCATATTCAAATGAGACATGTTTTCAACGCACAGTATTGTTTTGTGCACAAAATACAGCGTGAACCAACTGTTTTCTATGTTTCGGTCACCCGATAATCACTGGATCAGACTGGTCTCCACACAGCCACGCTGTCTCCAGCAACATTTATTTATACATCAACCCCCAGCCTTCCTCCGTGGCCAGATTTGCCAGGTAGGTAATTGTTGTTCCCACTGAAGCAAAACTGGCTTGCTTTCAATGACATGCATCTGCACTGCTATTATACAGCAGACTGTCTCAGTTAAGATTTTCCAGGACAAAGATTAGGAAGAAAAAAATAAATGATCCTTTTATTTTGCATTTTTCACCCATATTTAGAATTCCACCTAATTTAATTGCAGATTCTGCAGTAATAGGGGGGGGGATTGCACAGAAGCCTCCTTTTTCCCAGAAACAAAAATTAAGTAAATGAGATAGACATGAGATAGCAGTCTTTTCCTGCTGATTAAATCACTTTCCCCCAGCTCTCGCCCATCTAATACTGCAGCACCATCAGTTCCCAAATGTAATATCTGAGTGGTGCATTCATTAGAGTATTTGCAACTCCTGATCACTGACAGATGTGACCTTATCAACTGACACATTCAAGCAAAACTGCCTTTTTCCCCCAGTCTTCCAGTGGCCTGAATTCAGCAGTGCTGACAGCCCTACGCTGCCTTGCTGCTTGCATCAAGCATGCACCCACAGTTAGGAGGTAGATGCTTCCCCTCCAGCATCTTTCATCTCTTCATAAACAGGCAAGGACCACAGCTTTTAACCAACGACCTACAGCAAAGAGAATGCAAGTGTGGCGGGTACAGCAAGGATAAAACAAGCCCTGTTCTCAACAGCAAAAGGATGTAAATGGGATGCATTTACTTACATGACGATTCCGTGCCAAACATGGCTCGCCCCAGATGCTGCTATTTTATAAAGGAAAGAAGAAAAAAGAGTGGAGGACAGAGGGAGTGTATGTGAGAAGGGATGAGACTGCTACACAGCAGGGGTCATGAAGCCAGACAATGCAGTCCAGGCTATCCAAGCTGCCAGATTCTCCTCTCTCCTCCTCTCCTCTGCTCAACACCGCAGACAGCTTTTCCTTGCAACCGCAGTGAAGGTCCTTCTTCAGGAAGCAAAAAGCAGGAGCTTCTGTTTTAAATCCGAGTGATAAGGGCAGGCCGGCGTCCTTTCTGTGATACCGGCAGGCAGAAAGAGGTATCAGCCACCAGATACTGCAATCCCCAGCCCCTGCTCGCCGTAAGACAATAGCGGAGCTTATGCACACACGGGATGACGTCAGGACACTGCAAAGACTGACTGCTGCTAACCCAGAGGCTCGGAGGGGGCTTGGACAGAGCAGAGCGATTCAGATGGGAACTCCTTTGTCACAAAAAGCAGAGGACAAAGAGCCAGGCATATATTTCCCTCTGTGATGCTAAAGCTCCCACCCGGGTCTGTCAATGCTAGCAGGAAAATATCTGCCTTGAATTCATGCTCCTTTTCTCAGCTGCACAAGATGCAAAGTGTATCTGTTCAAACAGAATAAATTTCAAGGACAAATATCCTAATAAATACCACTTACAACATTTTCAGTAAAGAAAATGTTGGCTCTAACCACAATAAATAAGTCACACATCAAAATAAAAATAAAAACCCCAAAGCACACTGGATTCAATGATAAAAAGGCATCCTAGCAACCAAAGAAATAATTTCCTTAATTTTTCTATATTCTTCAAAACCATCTAGATCTAGTGTGTATCTCCAAGTGCATTTTTAGTGCACTGAGCTTATTTTTTTTTCTGACGTTCAGTAATTGAAAGATGTTCAAACATAGAAACAAAGCCCTAAGCTTGCTCCTTTGGTCCTCTCATACACAAAAGGAATTGCCTGTCTCGTGCTGGCGAGAGCAGCCAAGCAGGAAGCTGATGGCTGGAAGTTACCAGACATTGGGGGCCATCCATCGAATGGCTGTCTGGAGGGGGCAAAACCAAGAACGTTTCTGCAAAGACTCACTGAACACGTACATGCAGTTCCCAAGATGTCAGACACTGAAAAGTACTGCTGGTGGATGAGGAGAAAGGAGACAGATGCAGGTCCATTAAGCAAAGCACTCAAAGGCAAGCAACCACTCCTCCCATTTCTCAGCTTCTGTGGGTTAACCATTCCCAAACACTCCTGCTGCTCTGCAGGCCAAGGGGGTTTGTGCTGTTTGCAGAAGATCCAATGCCACCATGAGCAGCAGGCCAGAAAAACAAGTACTACTGAAGGCTGGCAGCACCTGCCACCTGAGAAACTCAGTGTGCTGAAATCATTAGGGAACCGAGGAGCTGCTGGCTGGGACCACTGCTGCCTGAAGGACAGACTGGAAAGCAACAGATGGGGCTCAGAGCCACAGCAGTTCACTGCCAGGCCAGTCCCTCTGGTCCTGGGGATGGAGAACGTGGTCCCAAGCTCACAGAGTGTCTATGCCCACAAACATCCTTATGGACCCTCAACAGCCCTGTGCTGTGAGATAGGAAAGCGTGCAAGAGGCTGTACAGAGCATGATCTTGTCCTTCCCACAGTGGTGGGGGGCACCTACAAGGCACACCAAGCTACTCTCCTGGTAACATCTGTTGGCACAATATGCTCTTCAGTTTTTTCCCTGCTTTCCATTCCACATATTAAACAGTCCCTTTGTGTTCTGCACATACCATAAGAATACTTAGGGCCACCAAGCTCATGGGAACATTTATCTGTATTTCATTTCTGGAAGAAAGTCATGAGAGAGGCCATATCCTGTGGTGAGACATCTCACAACACACTTTCTAACAGGCGGCTTTTAGTCTCCATCAGCAGACGGGACATCAGTGCTCATAATCATAGTGACTCAAATCAACCTACAGATGTCTTAAATTAACCAGATGTCCACAAATCTGTACTTAAGCACCTGAATTAATAGCCTGGCTATTCAATTGTCATGATTATTTGCAATCACGGGCACGGATGCTCAGCACCAAGAAGCCATGTCCAAACTGGTTTTGATCATGACAGTGGCACAAATCCTGACAAGGACTCTAGCTTTGCTGTTCCCAGAACTGAATTAGTTATTTTGACTATTTGGAGCAGTTAACACCTCTTTCAGTCAAAACAGGTTGATAAGAAGCTTCAGTGTATCAAATAAACTAAGTGTTCTGGCTGGACTTTCCAGCAACTGAGGCAAGTTCACAAAAGAAATGTGTCTATTATGTATCAGTAAGCCTTCAAGCATCTTTAAACACAGGTCTCTGGAACAAAATCCCAAGTGCACTCCTGCAATGGCTGAAGAATGAGTTCTGCTCTGATGAGCAGATCTGACCTTCCCACAGCATTGTTTCCAAGGAGAGACAAAACCTCAGGGCTTTTCCAGCGACATCCTTGAAGGTGTCACAGAGCCCAGGCCCTCTGCCAAGATCTCATTACACTGACGCATATAGGTAGCTGAAAAGCCCAAACAACCCATGCAGTATCTCTGGAAGGATTTAATAATAATCTATTTCATTTGTCTTAGGCTTGGCAGGTCAGTGCCTCGTGGGAAAGGTGACCCACTACAGGCCACTGAAGGACTTTCTCTGAAATTCTTTCAAATTCACCTAAAACGTTTTGTCAAACGACTTTCAGAAAGTGTTAAAGTCTGTTTCTGACCTACTGCTCTTTTAAAACTATAACCTTTCAGTTTGCTAGCAGAATTACGGATTTCTGTTTCCTATGCTGAGTGTTGCTGTTGGTTTATTCTACAAAGAAGGGTCAACAAATGGTTTTTCTGTCTTGTACAGCAGTGAAGATAATGTAATTAAGTGTACAGAAAACATCAAAGGAAATCTCCTGCCAGCTTTGTATTGCTGTGATTGCTTACAATGTGCACAAGACATTGTTCAAGTATTAGATTAATTTACAATGTACCTTCCATACATTCCTCCACAAACCAGCATGAAATATGTAAATCAGAAACAATACATGCTATGCAAAGCTGTCGCCTGTATATTCACATTTTCCAGAGAAAAGTATGTGCTTCTCAACCACTACCACTCTTAGAGCAGATCTTCTTTATTCCTCACTTAATCACTGCAGAAAAATAATACACATATTTTACTTGGTTTTGTAAGGACACATGTCTAAGCCCTAAAGCATAGTTTGAGTTTTAATAATGAAGCTGAATAATGAAATATTAAATTTTTTATATAGATATATATTTCTGCTTTAATTTCTTTCTATAAAAACAGTGCAAGCAGGAAATCTGAGCTACCAACAGAAGCAGATTTGTACACATGCCTTATGCTGATCTACTAAAGCATAAATCTTTATTCTCTTTTGTCACTAGAAAAACATTTCATTTTGCATTTAACCTCCTTTTTCACAGGAGAAACTCTGGAAGCAGGAAATGAGTCCATCCCACCTGTGAGATTCTCCTGTCCTACTGCCCTGAGCAGCTCATCTCTACAGGGGAATTCTCACCTGTGTCCTCCCCAGGGCAAGGCAACAGGTCCCACACCTTCAAGTCTCTAGAGAGGAAGTACAGGATAACCTCAATAAGCCTCAGAGGTGGGTGAGGATTTTTATTACATTAGTTAAACTTGTCTTTCCTTTCCAAGTCCCCTTGTTCTGTAAGGTTTTTAATGCCTGAAAGCTGATTTTTTTAAGACATTGAAAAATTTAATCCGTTTAATGTGCTATTGGAAACCTCTGAGTGACTCTGCAATGAGTCCACACCATTCAGCAACCTCCAAAAGGAATTTATTTTGTCTGTAGTAATGTTAGTTAGCTCCCTCCTAAAAATGCAGTGAGACCCCCAGCCACCCACACTGTGACAATCTCCAGCTTCTGTAGGTATTGTCAGTTCTGGCAACAGCTGCCACACCTATTATTGATTAACATGGTACCCACAAAATACAGCAAGGTGTTTTTTTGCGCTCCAGAAAAACATGAAACCGAACAGCTCCATGTATTACAGAACTACAGCTCTCTGTTTTACGCTTTGCTCAACTTTGCTGACCCCTAATCATCTTTAACAAACATCTTTGGTGAAAAAGTTGACATCATTACACCAATGTTATCCAGTGTGGTGCAACAACTTCAGCATCTCATCTCATGGGGCATGTATTTAAGGTACAAACAAACCCCCAAGCAACTAAAACCAATACCCTGCACTGATGCCATACCATCAAGTCCCCAGTGCAGAGGTGTTTTCCAATACCTCCATCACTGAATGAGGCCAGTGTCCCAGAAATGGCAATTTTGGAGCCGTGGCAACAGGGAGAGGGAGCATGGCCAGCTGGGATGGAGGACCGCCCTGACAAGCCCTTCCCGGCAGGAAAGTTGGCAGCGGGGCACAAGTCCAGCCGGGGTCTGCCAGCTTGGACTGCAGAACATTCTGAGCCAAGCAGAGCCAAGAAAGGCATGTTCCACTGGAATGAAATGCCTCAAGTGCTTCATTTGTGCAAATGCCAGAAGTTCCCATGGGGAGCCGGGCTGGACAACCAGGAGCAGCTCAGGGAGTAAGGAAGGCTGACACAGGACCACACCAGGCAGCCGAGACAGGGAGACAAAGGGACTGGCTAGCCAGACAGTGGAAAATATCTTTGAACATCTGAGCTGTCTGAAGTCCTTGGTGTTCTCCTCATAGCCTGGTCTTATCACTTTTTGTTTGAGGCTTTCCACCCGCATTCCCTCTTTGCAACATACTGTTCCCTGTTATTTTGGCACATAAAGGAAGGAGACTGCTGGCAGAGAAAAAGTTAAGATCTCTGTCTTGTTCAACATAGATAAAGGATTTTATACCAGACTGATTTGCAGACTGCAGGGATGTTTTTCTCTTTTTGTTATTATTTGCTCTTGTGCAAATAATATTTTTAAAATACTTCTGTACAGTCCATATTGCATTTATGCAACCCCATTTCATGTAAAAATTCTTTTTCTTCACCATTTTTAGGCAACTAATGCATAGAAAAATTAAGCTTTTTGAGTAAACATATACATGTATACACACACAAATAAGACAGACTGAAGAACAAGTACTTTTTGACACCAATAAAGTATTTTTATGTCTGCATTGGTCCTTACCTGAAAGATGAAGTTCAAGAGACAGATTGTTTTTCAAAAAAGAGATACAATGAACCATAATAATCAATTATTACATTACTGTAATGCCTTTCAACATCTTTTTTAACAAAGATCTTAGCTTCACCACAACTCTGTACATTATTACTGCAAGCCATTCACCACAGGGAGCAAGAGGCAGCTCTCAGCAGATGCTCAGCAATTAAAAGGGGAAGTTCTGTGTGTTTTGCCTCTCCCAGGCCACCAGCCATCTGAGCCATCTAATGGACATGAAGCTCCAGCAGTTATGAAATGGTAGAGTATTACACATAGAAAACTGCATGTAAAGAAAACTGCATATAAGAAATAAAGGAAGAAAATATATTAGCCTGGTTAACCATCTAATTCTAGGGTACAGCTGAGATTGTGGATCATGGGCAGGTGTCTAGCTAGATCTCGTTAGGGGGCTGGGTATCTGCTCCTTGTTAGACTCAAGCTATTGAAGAGACCCCAGATCCTGGGCTTTCCCCTTCTCATAGGAACCAGGAACTTCTATAGGCCAGAGAGCCCTGAGACACTAGGCAACACAGTATCTTTTTCTTCCCTGGTAGTACCCCGGGACTCTACTTGCATATCTGGCATCTAGCGTCAGGGAGTAACAGACCAGAATGGTATTCCCATTCCCTACAGCAGAGAATACAGAACAAATCGTCAAATTTCATCAGCAAGTTCCCTTACATCATTCAGTGTGAGACTGGTAAAAAAGGCAGTATTATTTTGTAAGTGGCAGTGTACAGCTCACCTTTTATATAATACTGTCAAAAGATTAGGATGGTGATTCACCTCTTTTTTGTTTTGGTTTTGTTAATTTGGTTTTCAGTTTGGTTGGTTTCCTTTTAAAGATAGAACTGTTTACCCACAAATATCTAAGACAGTTACCAACACGGTGTGACAATCTACTCTCAGTGTGCAAATGACATATCAAACCTAAATGAAATACGTTATTTTTCCAATAACATCAAGCCCCATGGCTCATCAGAGCATGTGTAATGCCTTTGTTAAATTCTGAGAGCAGTTTTTTGTCCCAAATGCATGCAACTGTGTGATGAAATGGGGCCACTACTGTATCTGAAAAATGTTCCAGCAGAACACACTACCTTTCAATACGATCCGAAGAGAACTTAGAAACAAAGGAAGCAACCAAATCTTCAGTGTTATTTGTTAAATTAATTTAAATCACCAGCTATTTAGATAGCTTTCTAAAATAATAAAATATTAGAAGAAAAATAAGGTGGTTTTTTTCTACACTGAGGGAAATACTTGAAATATTTTGGTTAGGGGTTTGTTTTTATTTTTTTGGTATCCTAATTTCAGGTAATTTCCAAGGATCTATGCCATAGGCCTGCACACGAGGTAGACATGAACATTTCTAATGTCAGAGTGAAAAGAGGTGGATAACAAATTTTAAAAAAGGGATTATAAACAAACTGTTGTGATTTTTATGTGACTCTGAGGGACCAAAAATTAGGATTAAGGCCAACTCATAATAAACCACATGCAAACTGGCATCAGAGGGAACATGTGTGCCCCACATAAACACAAATATCCAATTTATATGCATAAAAATGAGTCAGCGAGACTTAGAGGAGTAGCAAGTATTGCAAACATTGCATTGAAATCTGCATTAATAATGTCCAATCTAATGTCAAAACTTCATGATTAGCAGAAAGTTTGATTGTTGAGAGAGGAAGATTAAATTTAGATTACTTCTCAACCTGAGTAAACACAGTATGAACATTCAATCTGACATTATAAATAACCATTATTTCATCATAAATACAGGAAAAATGAAGGACTTCTAAGCCTACAAGGGAATACCCACAAAACAAGGTAATCATGTCCCTGCTGGATGGATGAGTGCTATGCTAAGCATACTCCTTAGCAGATATAAAGGAATCTATAACATAACCATGGGAAAAAATTCAATTGTCAGTTTTATTTCTATTTTCCTATATGAATACTCCTGTGTGTAACAGTGAATGAGCTGTTACTGCAGCCATAAATATAACACAATTGCAGAGTCAGTAGGGAAACCAAGTCCACTGGAAGCTGTTTGACATTTAAGGATTTCAGTTTTCTCAAGATGCAGCATTTTGTTGGTGTCCCAGCCCCTCATTCCTGGGGTTCCACTCTACTTCCATTCAGTGCCAGCCCCAGACTGGAGATCTAAAATTCTTTTCTCAGAATAAAAAATATTAATCCTGAAAACTAGTAAATGCTTGGATAGCTTGATTATCACAGCTTTTCTTGACAAAGAATTGCTTCTATGAGTCAGTGAAACAACCAAAGCAAGAGGCCCTCCTGATCCCGCACTGTCATTGGTGTTAGGTTGCAGCAGCACTGATGTCCATCCATCAGGCTCCGACTGCAGGCTCCAGGCACAAAGCCTGGACATAGCACCCTCATTGCTGAACACTCAACACCAGAATAATAAAACCCCTCTGGGAAAAGCAACATTCTACAAGTTATAAAAAAGACTTATGTGGATAAGTGCTAGCCTGAGGAACAAATGTATGGTGAAGAGGAAGCCCCCAGCAATGCACTTAAGCATTTTACCACTGGCTTTTAGGAGAAAAAGGCTCTTATACTTGATAGACACCCTGGAAAAGCTCTCCTGAACAAAGCACTGGAGAAAATGTTAAGCTTTGAGTCATGGTAATAGAAACTTTATGTAGGCAATTAGAAGAAAATAGGATTGGAAAGGGTGGTGGGATCTGCCCTCCTCATTACAGTGAACTGTACCAGCAGCCTTCTCACCTGGCACCAGGCACAAAGGAAAAAAGCAGACACTCCTGAGTCTAATTCCATGTGGAAACTCATCTTAGGACATAGAGCAGACCTTTACTAGGAGCTCACGGCACTTACTGGCTCACAGGGTTCCTCTCACAGCAAATCACGGTGCTGCCAAAGCACAGCGAAGCATCAGTAACCACAGCTTATGCCTTCTGCCTGGTGATGGTCAATGAATGAACACCACGTAGAATCATGACTCAAGACAGGCAAGACAGTAAGTGGCACGGGCAATTTAATGACAACTACATGATCACACATTACAGTATTCAAGTTTCTCAGAACTCTGGTACTGATGGTGGGCCTCCCTCTGAGCAGACCACACTGCCAGGGTGCTGCTGTCACCCTTCCTGGCCTCTCCCCTGGGGTGGTGGTACCCTCAGAGCTGCTGTTTTTCACAGCATAAGGGGAGAGAGGAGACATGGAGCTTACAGCTCCCAATCTCCACAACATGCATCCCAAGAAACACAATCAGAGAGCACTGATTTTCTGAATTAGTTTTGTTCTCATTTCAGCAGTTGTCAACTTCAGCAGTGCCCATTTCTCTCACTGACTACAGAGAGAGCACACACAGAGTAAGATTTGAGCAGCTCAGGTGCAGATGTCTACATAGAAGAAGTGACCCCTGTGCATCTGGGAGTTTTAGGCGAACCACTGGAAAAGGAGATGGCTATGCTAATGTCAGGGACCCCATAATTCAAGGAAGAAAATGTAGATCCCTGCACTCCAAATCTACTTTAAACTGTGGCCTCTTCTATGGGTGTTCCCCCTGAACAGGTCCCAGACTTCAGAAAGATCAGGTCATCTAAAGAGCAGCTGTTCAGCTGAAAGAGACACCCTTTTGCCCTCTGCAGCTGCAGAGATCTCCATTACACCAGCGATCTCCTGATACTTCAAAGCACTGTGACACTTCTCTTCCTTCAACACCATGAAAGATTCAAGGGCTTGTGTCCAGTACCAGGTGGCACACTGAGTTTATCAACTTCATCAGCCCAGGCAGGAAGGTCATGCTGAGCACAGTTTGCAGATACAAGAAGTTTCTAAAATCAGCAGGCATCACTTCACCAGAGTAAGTCTTCCCTGCCATCTGAGACATGCCACCTCCAAACAAATTTTAGCATGGACACACATTCTTTTCTTCAAGTAGAAGTGTTTGTGGCCCTTCCTACATACCTGATTTGTTTACTTAACACCACCTAATCAGTTATCAAACCAGGCTGAGGAGCTTTACCTTGCAGCAAAGCAGAAGCATATGGCTCTGCTCAGCCTGTGGGCAGGGAGATTGCCTCCAAACATCTATCCTTGATGCTTCCTGAAACCTATTAGCCTTTAGATGGCCACCAGCTCTGCTTAGTGGTGTTTGTTGACAGTGCTATTTACCCACTTGAGCCTCTGGCTCTGTTTATACTATAAGCAAGTACTGTTGGATACCACTCATCCTTTGCAGAAGATGGTTTGGTGATTGGCCAAAGCACGACCTCAAGCACAAGGACAGACTTGCCTCCTGTATTCAGTTGGTCAAGGCTGCCCCTGTGGGCACCCCGAGGGCAGAGGCTTGTGGGTCCCTTAAACTTCAGTCAAACAGCATGAGAATCACATCTTGTGAAAATCTTTTTTAACAAAAATTCTCAAGCAAATGTATTCCAAAATAAAACACAGATTATTGTGTATTTACCTCACACCAAACATCACTGGAAACTGTGCACTGGATGAATGCAGTCCAGTACAGCACCTTCTCTGACCTCAACCTTCACATCTCTTAGTAAACTGGTACAAACAAGACTTACAGGCTTCATTACTTTTGTTGCTAACAACGTGTTTGACTGAAATAGGTACAACACACTACAGACAGGGAAAAGCAAAGGGTTAGTTACTTGAATAAGAAAAGGGTATTACCAAGTGTCCAACCAGAAACATACAGACTACTCTGGCATGCAGTGTCAGGTCCCAGGGAAAAGAGCTCAGTGGGAAGTACCACTGTGTCTTAATCATGTGTTTAACACGCCCCTTATTCCAACTATCTTCCTCATGTCTGTGCAGAGAGAATTAAGGATCTGCTGGAACACTGGGGTTTTCTGTATGAAATAATTGCTTCTTATTAGAGAAATTATTTTTATACCGTATAGTCTATGAAAAAAAATAGTTCACTTGGTTCTACCTTACCCATGCATTACAGATGGAACTGAAAGCAATACATATGTGAGTTTGTATTTCGCCAGGAAACTAATCTTTCATGGACTTTTCATCGTCATTTACTATCTTGAATTAACATCAATTTAAATGCAGTTAGATAACCATCACTCAAAGAAATGCCAAAACCTTTTCTTTTCCTGTGACATAACACTGAATATTTTAAAAACCTTCTTGTTGAAACGTCCCTTACTTATGTGTCTTTTGGCAAGGGCCCACCCTGGCGCAGGCAGTGGGCAGACACAGACACTGCATGTTCACTGTGGAAGCCAGAAAGAAACTGGAATGTCTTACTGCAATAGCCAGTCACAGTTCAGCTCTGCAGCAAAGTGCACCAGAATTACGTCTGCTGTTAGAGAGTTAGATGTCTCCAGGACAGAAGCTTTCTAAAGGGGTAATTTCTGCCTAGCAAACTGCAGTTAAAGCATTTTTTTTCTTAAAATATTTTAATTTTTCTTGGTTTGCATTGCTATTAAAATTTAAAACAGAGTGCTTCACTAGTTTATAACAGACAAAGACTACTATGTTTTCAGCAGTAAACACAAAGCAAAACGAGATCAAACAAAAGCCTACAGGGCCAGGTGATAGATAGTGTGGACAGCCCCCCCGCAAAAAGCCATGGTGAAGCGACCCTCTGAGGATGGTTCAAACAAAGCAATACAGTCATGTTCAACTTTATTCAAGCCAAAATCTAAGTTGGATGAAATGGGTATAGCAAGGCGGCTACGTATTCCACCTACCTGGCCACAGACAAGCTCAGATCCCAGCCCTCTACCCAGACCTGCCCCTCACCTGCCCCATGCCTCCTAATCCAGAGCTCCGTGGCATGTGCGTCCACCCCTCCCCTTGGAGAGCACCCAGCCCTTCCCAACATGCAGCCAATTCCCTCCTCAAGCCCACAGAAAAATCTCCCCTCTCATCTGCCTTGCTCCATATCCTGTGTGTTGAGCCTCTCTGAAATTGCCCTCCAGGAGCACAGATTGAGAGGGTGTCCAAGTCCCTGTCGCATCAGGGCCAGCTGGGCTGGGTTATGCATGGTCACATCCACCTGGGTTTTAAATGTCTCCAAGGATGGAGGCTCCACAGCCTCTCTGAGCAACCTGCTCTGGCGTCTGACCACCCCCAGCATAAAGAAATGCTTTCTCATGTTTGGACAGAATTTCTTGTGTTTGAACATCTGCCTGCTGCCTCTTGCTCTACCAGTGGGCCTCACTGGGAATCCAATCTGTGTATTCAAGTCCATCTCAAAGACTGCAGCCCCTCCTGGCCTGGAATACACCATTCCTTTCAATCTCTCCATCAAAATATCCTTCTGTCTCAACCAG
Source organism: Struthidea cinerea (assembly GCA_013397865.1). NCBI lineage: Eukaryota > Metazoa > Chordata > Aves > Passeriformes > Corcoracidae > Struthidea > Struthidea cinerea. The sequence goes on along the minus strand of VZTI01001298.1, from coordinate 1,669,485 downwards.
AGGTCCCTTGGATGAAAACAAGGATACTACAATGTGCATAATTTATTTAAATAATGGTACTTAAAGCAGATGGAGATATAACTTGATTATTTTTGTCTTCCTTTTTCCTAAAATCTGAATATCAAGTTTTCTGCACGTCTTTGGAATTAACCTCAAACTGAAACTCAGCCTTAAGAGCTGAGTATTTTTCAGGCTTCTATAACTTGTCCAAGACCATTCATGTCAGAAAAGTATTCTGTCCACCACTGCATTTGAGGCAAAAGGACATATAATAAAGCTAGCAAGTTTATATATACTACTACTACTACCAATACATCAAATATATTTTATATATATATATATATATAATATATAATAAAGGAGCAGGAAGCCTCGATCTAAAAGTACAACATCATGCCTTCTGCTACTGCAGAGCTACTGAAGCAAAAATACACATCTCTGTGAGGAACATTCTATAGTGAAAACTTACACCAACAATTCTCGACTTTTGCCAAATTAAGACTGAAATAATGCTTAGACGGAACTAGTTTTAAGAGTGCATAATAAATACATTTTAATACATTAATAAATACTAGCTGTAAGCCACAGGAAGCGTCTTTGCTTTCCCCCTTTTAGCATCTTTAAAAATATAGAAATTGCAATAGTAACAGGACACTTTTGCAGACCTAATAGTAAAGAAGTAAGCCTTTCAACTGCAGTCTAAGGAAAAAAACCCATGCAGTGATGGCATGACTAAATATTTCCATGTCATCAAGCCCAATGAAACAGATTGCGTCAGGGAGTTCTGAAGTTCCTGAAGACAAAGGAACATCATTAGAACCTTTGATTTTCCAAACCAAGGACTTTTCCATAATGTACTTTGGGGTATTGCACAGTAAGTGAGATAGATAATAGTTCAGAACCAAATAATGGTTTATATCTATTTTTTAAAATTACGGTACTTTTTATTGTTTCTTGAAAATAATCAGATGACTGTTTAAACTGGTTGTTTACCTTTGCTGTGAAACAACTGAGAGTTTCTGAATTTCCTTGATTTAAGGCATCATTGTCCTCAGAGAAAATATGATCTTAATCATACTCTTGTTTTTTTCTTCCAATTGACAGATGAATTAATATGCTGTTGGCAATGAACAAAACTTTTAATCTTCTTAAGATGCATCATTTTAGCTCAGGGTGAATATTAAAACCTCGCCTGTTTTAATTTTCTGTCACAATCAGACAGAGACATACTTCTGACAATTCTGTGGCATCATTTTGTTGCTTCTGCAGCAACAAAATGTATTTTTGTATATCTCACCATCAAAATTTCACTAAACCATGCCTTTAGAAGCTCTACAGAGCTGTTTTATGATCCCCTTCAGCTGCACGCACTGCTACCTAGCCTTCAGTTGCCATGTGCTCTCTGAACCTGGCCATGTGAGCCTGTGCTCCTCAAACTCACCTTTTGACACTCGCTCTCCTGAGCATCCTGTGGGGAATCAGGTCTTGAAATGGACTTGGCTGAGCAGAACATGAGGAAGAGGACACAGCAAGACAGGCTGTCCCCACACAACAAACTGCTCAAGTCACCACTGACCCACAGCCATCACTGCCACCTTTACCCATCTGTGGGATCAGAGGGTTCCCATGACCTGGGATGCTATTACTGCAGCAAATGTTGTGGTACTGAGCGAATACAGCCTTGGGTCACCTCTGTACTCCTACATACCAGACCATCAGATCTAACACACTGTTCCCCAAACAGGCAGAATCCAGCCTTTGGGTAAAATAGTCTTTAGACACCAACAGACTGTATGTACAAGCTATTCTTTCAAAGAGAGTACAGTTCTTATGGAAAATATAAACCATCCTTTTTCATTTCAATGATGGTTGAAATCTTTTCTGAATGAAGCTTGAAAAAAAAAAAAGGTGCTGCTTAAATGCAAACCTGAATGTTGCATCTTAAATGACAGCTGTTAGTCTCAAGGCACAAAGGTAGTTCAGGGAAATGAAGCACAGTCCCAGAAAGGTGGATCTGGTGCAGCCTCTGAATTCCCACTGCTGAGGGAGAGCTCAACAGGCATCTTTCACACATTCTATTTTGTCCTTTTATTTGTTTGTTTATTTGTTGCATAGATTTTGCTGTCTTCAAGATGCCAGCAGGACCTCAGGAAGGCTTCTGCCCTTTTGAACTCTCTTCCTCCTACACTCAAAGAGAAACCATTTTTCTCTCCACTTCCATCCCACAACTGTTAAGCCCTCTTTCTACAACTTGCACAACTGATTAGGAAGTGCTGACAGCAGAGTGCAGCGAGCCTCCCAGTGCATCCCCCACCTCCAGACCTTTCCCCTAGGGAACAGCTTCCCAAGAGTTCCAGCACAGTTTCTATTTAAAAGCTTCGGACCCTGCCAGAAGGAGCTGGGTTGTCAAATTTCAAATCTGTGCTCTCTACACAGTACTCAGATGTGTTTCTGCAGTAGTAAATGTTAGGTGGCATGCACTTGCCTTTTACACAGCCATGACTGAAGCCTTTTGCAAGTCTTCCTCTCTGTGCTCCTATTTCTGGACTTCTAGTCCAGACACAGTCTTCTTCTAAGACAAGGAAAGAGTCACCACTCGAGGAAGGGGGGACAAGCATCCACCCAGCTGGGGTCCAGAGATCAGTCATCATCACTCAGTCTACCCCCAAAAAATGCTCACATTGTGAGCCTCCTTGCATGCCTTGGAGCCCACCTTCACCATCCCAGAATGGACCTGGCCATCACAGTTTTTTCAAATCCCTGATTTTGCTTTGACAGGGAGCTAAACCAACTCTCCATATGTAGTTCTTATCAAAACCCACAGGGGGTCTTCACAGGACCCAATAGACAGCAAAGGTCTCGTCTGAGAAATAACAGGCTAATGAAAGTACTAGGCAAGAGACCATCTAGTGCCATTACAGCAGTGCAATACAGAGCCCTTTCCAGCAAATACTGAAAAACCCAAATTAAACACTGCTGTATTGCTGTGTGGCAGCAATCCACACAGCGGACTGGGCTCATTTCCCAGGTCAGCAAAGGTTTTCCCTGCTATGGGGATGTACTCAAATTTCCAACACCATTTTATCTAAAATCTTCATGAAACTGCAGTGGAGAGCTTCAGGGACCAGGCTCTGCTGAAAAGCCAGAGACCTGGCAATCAAAGTGCACTGCATGGAAGAGACAGACAGAGTCCGGGCAGACTGAGGTGTGAGCACAAAAGAATGTCAAGAGATGGCAGAAGGTTAACGGAGTAATATGGCAGGGAGCATCAGCCACCCCTCTGCGTGCAGACACAGCTGCCTGAGCCACATCCTGTGACCGAGGAGAGCATCAACAACAAACCTCCTCTGAACCAGCACGGCTGTCAGAGGAATTTTCCCACAGTAAAGATCACATTCATCGCTCTGTGTCAGGAACAATATTGCATTGTAACGTCCCTGGGATTCCAGCAGATGGAAGAACAAACATTCAACCTCAGCCATGAACAAATTCTGAGAAGTGGCTAAAATGGTGAGGAGCAACGCTCCTTTGGCTGCACTACAGCATGGCAGATTTTATACGTGTTAACCACATGGCCAAGCACAGTGACATGAACTCAAATGAATAATGGAGACTAGATCTTAATAAGCCTGGAAAAGGACAGAAACACCCAAGCATCAGACAAAAACAAGCGTCTGAACCTTATGGATGTATATGACCAAAACAAAATTTAAAAAAAAAGAAAATAAATAAAGGAGTAAGAAAAAGAAGAAGAAAGAAACAGAAACACTGAATAAGAATTTGAAGTGCTTTCTTTACCTCTACAATCTCACAGATCTGTCTGTGGGAAGGGAACATAGTGATGGCCATGCAGACACCACCGCAAACTTCACTGCTTTTTTAAAAAATAAACAAACATTTTCAAATATTTTTTCAGGGTTCCTTCCTTTTTTCCTAAGTTTCCCTAACATGTGGCAAAGCTTACGTCCTCTTAAGAACTAGACTTTTCTTCTTATGTGTGTTAGTCACTGTTATTTTTCTTCCTACATATTTTTCAAGTCATCTTTCTCAGCATTCATATGAGCACAAGATTTCACAGCCGCTCTTGGTTTTTTTCAGTCTGGAACCACTCTCTGTCTTCTCACTATCTTTACAGCAGGAAAGCTGCAGCCTGCACAGAGAGAAAAGCATATATTACACTATGACAGGTTTATAAGACTAATTCTAATAAATATCTCTCAGTAGCCTCCTATTCACTGTCTCCCTAGAAGAGCAAGGAGGGATTTTTATGCTGGCAGCATTTTCAACTGCATCAACATATTTCATGGAAGTGCATGAACTTTGACAGTGCTTTGCCAAGGAAGCCCACACAGGCTTGCAAACCAGGAGGCATGAGGAGGACCCCACAGAGCCTCTGGCAGGGTATTAGCCTGGGCTAAGACAGACCAGAGAACTGAACCCTACTTCATGACCAGGTGCATTCAATCTACCTTTTTTTAGCTCAAATCACTGCAGGTAAGCCTTTGATCAAAGCTTCTTCCCCTATAAAACTCTGCTCTGGCCAATTCAACTGACCAGGAACCAGGCAAGGCAGAGATCATGGACGTGAAGCAGGTGTCCCAGGATGTCCCAGGATGCAGCCACCAGCACCGCAAACCAGCCCGACTCACTTCCCAAAGGCACCTTGTGTTTTCTTGCATTGTTTCATGCTGTTTTGTTGAAGTATTCAGAAAATCCAAAACACCGCTTGATGATCTTTTCATTTCAGTAGGACTTTTATACAGATCTTTGTTTCATTCTATCTACTGCCACTAGATTTTTATTGACAAAAAAAAAAAAATTATTGATTGCAGACAGACAGAAATTATAGCCTGGAAAGGAGCAATATCCAATGCTGTCAAAACCAGCTATGCCATGTGCTCTGCACAGGGTACATGTATTTTTCTTTCAGTCATCCTTTCATGATTGTTAATTGCCCCGTTTCTTACTGTTTCAAAAAACATTTCATGCCTTATGTACATGTATTTATTTGAATACTGTTTCAGCTGTGTCACTGAAATGCTTAGAAACCCAAGCACATTTTTCAAAAGTTATTTAGGAACTTCTCTATTCAAGTACCATTGGCTTTTCTCGAAAGTCACATCACTTCTGAAAATAGGATTTAGATGCATGATGATATAGAAGGAAATGGAGAACATCTCCATTTCGGAGACATTAACCAGTCCAACCCATATGCACATCATTTGTTACCCATGCCTTTTATTGCTGCTATTCAAGAGAATGCTGTGGAGACCAGAGAGGTCTTGTGTTCATGCCTGTTTAAATCACATAAACCATGAAAGTCTGGCATTAAAACCAGAGGCTGAAGGATGATGTCCAAAGGCTAGAAGCATTAAGTACTTAAGCATCTTCTGCAACATTCACAGGAGTTTCTTCCTGTGTTACCTTTGACATGGAACATACCCAAATATGGCCTTTTACCCTTAGACAAACTCAGTTCTCCGTATCATAACCTCAGTACACAAAATAAGTAAGACTCAAATTAGCAACATTAAAAGAAAAGTTAAAGGAAAATGCAAATTGATCTGGTGATGCAGTTCTTGCCATTCCATCTATTGACTCTCCTTCTCTGACTATATTGAGAGTTGCATTGACTTTCAGAAATACTGAGAATGTCTTTTAAGCTTTCCTCTTATGCAAGACGTGCAGCTGGACTTTGGTCTCCATGAAATGCCTGTACCCAATATCTCTGCTCTTTTCCTTTTCAGCACAAGTACAGAGTATCTAACCCCACCCCCACTTTTTGTTGTGAAATTGGAACATGCCCAACATTTTTTCCTCAGTAGACAATTTATTTTTAAATCCATGGCTGAGAATGCAGTATAATATATTTTAAAACAAATGTTCTTAGTCATCATTTCCATAATATTTCAACCCCTTCACAGGAAATATTATTCACAACACCAACAGAATAAAAAACAATGGGTTTCTATTAGCAAGTGTCCACAGGTCTTCATTTCAAATCTCAACAATAGTAAAAAAACTGCTGTAATAAAAACTTAGATAAAGACTGACTCTTTGCACTAGCACTAGTCAACAGCTGGAGATCTGTCAGAAAGGTACACTCTATTTCAGTGTGACATAGTTGATCAGCTACTGAAATGAATGATTAAATTATGTTGTCCATGTTAGGAGCATGACAGATCTCGGTTTTCAAAGAAGTAAAGTTTAATATTTATCAGGAGGTAATATAGGTCTGAAACTAAATTGCCTTCCTGAAACAAATTCTCATTCATGGCAACTGGCCTGTTATTGTAAAAAAGGTTTTTTTATCTCAGATGAGGAGTGATAAGGTCTCCTACACCATCATTTCCTGGTCTTAAAAGCGTATTAAACATGCACAGAAAGTGAGGTTAAACGCCTGGTACTTCTAACAAAATAGTTTGTTCTCCTTCTTTTTCCACATGGCACTGATAAATAAAGATGTATTTTGTGTCAGTGGGGAGGGAGAATATATGTCAGGTCTGAAGTGTCAGGTTCAAATTTTAAGGTTTTGCACATTAAGTTTTTATAAATGCCAAGGCCATGGATCCAGGCAGGCAATTTCAGTCATCAACAGGAAATGTTCCTTGGTTCCTTGACTACTGCATTACAATGTGGTACAAAAGTGCTCCTGCCATACAATATAACAGCAGATGAATCTCTTCATTGCACTTAGGGATTCTGTAGGAAATGAGATACTGTATTGACTAAATGTATCTTACTGCACACAGCTGGGGAAAAAATAAGTTGCAAATTACCACAAAAAAAGTTTCATTTAATTGCTGCATTTCTTCTTTCCTTTAGTTGAATTATTACTTTGACTTTGCTTACTGTCATGACTTTCTATTTTTAGGTTCTTTCTACTAAACCAAGTAGGAATAGGCTGCATGTGAAGTGTTGCTATTTTTCCTACAAAATTACTCCAAAACACATACATTTTAGGCAGAAACCATAACTTCATGACCAAACATGAACACATATTTGTAATTCATGTTGCCATGGATTTTTAGCTATAGAAGCCAGTGAGATATCACCTGTTGACATCACTGTGAGCAGGTCAGTCCATTCAGACAAAAATGGATAAAAAGCCAGGATAATGCCCTGGAATTCAAAAACTAAACGGCAGTCAAAACATAAAATGGCCTGACCTGTATTAAATGTTGTCTCTCAATTCCATTAAGAGGTTAAAGGCAGTTTAACCATGCTGTTCTCTAAAATTTGCTGAACAGAGGCAACATGGGCAGAATCATGGAGCATGTCTGCATCATGGCTTAAAAATGGTATTCTCCAATTTAGTAGTCCTGCTAAAACCATGATGCCTCTCACTCCCCCCCCCAAACTGGAAGAACAAAAGGCACAGATCATGGGATGAGATAAAAAAATTGTACTGGAAACAGCAATGAGATTAGTAAACAACAGTAACAGCAACAATATTAGTAACAAAAGGTATAAGGCAAAGAAACAACTTATGCCTCCGCACCTTTTCTGGACAGAAAGTAACCCCTTCTCTCCTAAAAAGCAACAGAGTCTCTTTCTCCTGCCCCCAGAAATCTCATGAGGTGGTATTGAGTAACATTTGGGCCTGGCCACACCCTATCCCAACTACTGCAAAAAATTAATCTTGTTCCTGGCCAGAACCAGGACAGTCTGATGTTCAAAAGCTACAGCTTTTGTTGCCTTGCTAACATTGTGGTTTGCTGAGTGGAAAGAACCAGATTAGAAAATACAGCCCACATGACAGTATTTGCAATAAACAGGATCTGCATTTATGCAGACCTTACACATCCAGAGACCAGAGCCTGTTTGAGTACCCACTGAGAGAAGGACATTCATCTCCACGGCCACAGAGCTCCCAAGGATACCTACATTCCATGGCAGTATTAAAAAGATATTAAATAAGAAAAACAATTCTACCTCCACAGTTACTTTTGCAATTAGATGCCCTCAGAAAACGTATTCGTAATCACTGATGAACAAGCTCTCATATTCCTGCCAGAGCCCAGTGGTTTCAGACCCAGAGCTAAAAAACGAGTCTCCTCCAGCCCTACGTATTTAAGGCAGATGTCCCCCAAGAAGGGGTATGGACGTGCCACTGACCTACTTGCACTTACACGGGGCAATCTATCCAAAGGAACTGCCTAAACAAAACAATGTTTCTAGTCACAAATGCCTTACCTTGAAAAACAACATAAATCCAACACACCCAAGAAGTTGGACCTCATTCCATCCCAGAGCCTTGGGTTTACCCAAAACCCCAAATCCCAACAGTCCTCTTGCCTCTTGTCATTTCTGTCTGTTAGGATGAAAGACCTAATTCATCTGAGATCTCCTATTTTTCTTACTGTTCATACAGTTCATGGAGCAGAAATCCATCCTGGCTCATAAGCATGGCTGGTTTCCACCTAACTGCACAAGGAGACCTTCTAAAGTCATGGGTCTCGCTGGCAGAAAACAACTGCTGGCTTGCTGTGCCAGAAAATCTCTGGTCCTGGCTGCCCATGAAGTATCACATCTGTGCTGAGACAGAAATGTTGTGAACCAGAACACCAGTTACAACTATCAATGGTTTTCATACAGCAGATGGAATTCATAACTTCGTAAGGGGCTATATCACACGTCGCTACAAATATGCCTAAAAGCTCCTGAGATCCTCACTTATTTGCAAATAACAAAAAAGTTACAGTGATTCCTTAGGTTTCTGCTTCTGTTTAATGCTGACGATTAAAAACTTTAATCATAGAAAGAAGAAAGAAGACAAATATCTGGTAAAAACCTCTTAACCTAAAATAAAGCCCTATGTACTAATTGGAGATAGAGAAGCAGGATTTTTCAAACACACCTACTGATTGAAAACTCTTCCAAGATTATGGACTCTTCTGAGTCCATAAAAGAAGTAGCAAGTATTGCATACTCATTTAGAAAAAATGAGTAATGGAAAAATTAATCAAATGTCTACATCATACAAATTAGTCAAACCACAACATACAGTCAAGATATTGTTATGGGTGAAACATTCCTGTGTATGACTACACAACATTAAACTTTAAACATCCACAATTATTTACAATTTCCCAAACTGTAAAACACTTTGGTACCTTGTTTGTGAAGATTTTTCAAGGAGTCCACCATCTTGCCATGGGCAGGGACCCCTTCCACTAGACCATTTTGCTCAAAAGCCCATCCAGTATGGCATTTAACACTTACAGGGATGAGGAATCGACAGCTTCTCTGGGCTGTTCCAGTACCTCACCACACTCGCAGTAAAAATGTCATCCTTATATTCAATCTAAACTTACCATCTTTCAATTTAAAACCACTGCTCCTTCTCCTGTCACTACAGGCCCTAGTAAAAAGTTTGTCCCCATCTTTATTATAAGCCCCTTCATAAGGTCCCCCTGGAGACTTCTCCAGGTTGAACAACCCCAGACTTTTCAGCCTTTCCTTACAGGACAGATGTTCTGGCCCCAGAATGAGACATCAGAAGTGACACCCAAATACATCATGTTTATTGGTCAGACAGTGGAAGGAGTTTCATTTCCATCTCATGGGTGTTAAAACTCACGTAACATGCACACAAAGAGAGATGACACATGGTACACAGAGGAAAGCAAACAGTCAGTCTCTTGGAAAGCAAAGATACACCCCAGAGCATCAAACCACTGGCTCGCTCATGTTCAGCTACATCAGTAACTCAGCTCAATGACCCTCCTGTCTGCCACACATTGTCTCCTAAATTCAGAAATCTTGACAAAACTACATAAAAAGAAGCAAGATTCTCAAGTGGATTAAGTAACCTGTACAGATAGTTGAGTTCATGGAAGTGAATAGATTCTGAGATACAGAAGCAATGACCAAATTTAGTTTTTTTGCCTGGAAATCTCTCCTTCTTAGTTCAAATAACCACCTAGCTACTCATCAAACTTTGCAGCCTTTGCCTAGGAGTTTGAGCAAGGAAGACATTGAATTCCTCCGACTTTGCTTTCAATGACTTGAAATCATAGAATATCTTTGGTTGGAAGGGATGCCCAAGGGTCATCCAAGTCCAGTTCCGGAACTCATCAAACGGTCTTTGCAACAGCCCATGGTTATCCTCAAGTGTCTGCCAGCTTGGCCTTGGTCTTCCAGTGCAAGTGATGTTGGGTTACCTCTTTTGCTTGTCCCAGAAGACACCAACACCTACTGATATCCAGCTTTTAGTGTGCCCCAGGTTGCTGAAGCAGCTTCAGACGGAAGGGCTTGCCACCTTCCACTATCTACAGACCTCCAAGAGGACCTCCAAACCTCCATGACAAACTAAATCTGACAAGATTTTTAGTATATAATGTTCTACAGTAGCTAGAGGAGCTATAGAATTAAAGCTTCAGGTCAGTCAATGCCCTTCTGTTTCCATTTACGGTTAAGAATGCAAAAACTTGACAGTAATTTCTTTCCCAAACTCTCCTCAGCCTGTTCCAATTTTGGGACATAATTCAGTCTAGTCAAAAATATTTTAAACAATGTGGTTTATTTATAATTGGAAAAGGCATCTTAGTAATCATCAAAATTACTAGAAGTTACTAAATTTGAAACACAATGACTGCATTTTCTTCTCTCCCCATACAGAGCAACAGACTGAGCACAAAATCTAAGCACTGCTGTACACAGCTCAACAGAATTCTCTCTCTCCATGAAGAGCTGCAGCCAGAGCCAGCAAAAGAAGCCTTTTTAGGTTCCCTAACCAACCAAAATGTGATATTAGGAATAGGAATGGCAAGGAATATGAAGTAAGTAATCTACTTTATGTATTGTAGTTCACTTACACCTTATGAGTACTATCACCTACCCAAAAACATGACTGTGAAGGGAGGTGAAGCCATGTTAATACAAATGATAAGATTACAAATATCAGTGTTGCTTATGCCACATAAGCGGTAAAGGAGAAAGGATACTGCAAGTGTCTGGAATAAATCAGCACAATTGCAAAAAAGCAGCCATTCAATAAAAAAAGGAGCAAACTGAGAACTGTACAAGAAGACCGGCATTCACTAAACACCTCATTTACTTGCAGCAGTCAGTATGATAAGATGCTGCTGAAGTCAAAAACTATGAAAACTCAAAACTGGAATTACAGTAAGATATAAGAGTATAAAGAGTATAAAAAGGCAAGCCAAGTAGCAAACTCACATGCGAAAGTAAACTAGAAATGAACGAGGGGCAGATCACAATTGTTGCTTAATCACTGAAAGTTATTTTCTGTTTGCTGAATCTGCCTCTGGTATTACCTATTCTCAAGAAAAAAATACACAACCAAAAAAAAAGAAAATAAATCTGTCCGTGCCTCACCCAGAGCAACACTAGAAATGCTGAGTGGCTTCACCACAGAGGTTTCTATGTTCTGTGTAGCTTCTGGAGCACAGTCTGGTTGCACACACAAAACTCTACACTGCTCAGAAATATCAAGAACACATAAAAACTCTTGGTTTACAGTGTGGTGGTTTGAACCAGGCTAGATGCCAGGCACCCACCAAAGCTGCTGTATCACTCCCCTCCACAGGAGAGAGGAAATAAAATGAAGGCTTCATGAGTTAAGGACTGGAAGAGATCACTCACCGAATACCATCACAGACAAAAAAGACTCAACTTGGGGATATTAACTGAAATTATTACTACCAAAATCAGAGCAAGATAATAAGAAGTAAAATGAATCTTAAAAACACCTTCCCCCCATCCCTCCCTCCTTCTCAGCTCTACCTCCTCCCCAGAGCGGCACAGGCAGACAAGGAATGGGGGTTATGGTCAGTTCATCACATTTTGTCTCTGCCACCACTCAGAGAGGAGTCCTTCCCTGCTCCTGTGTAGGGGCCCTCCCAAGGGCAACAGTTCCCCACAAACTGCTGCACTGTGGTTCACCCTTCCACAGGGTGCACAGCCTGCTCCAGTGTGGGGCCCCCACAAGGTCACAAGCCCTACAGGAAACCTGCTGCAGTGTGGGTTCCTCTCGCCATGGGTCTGCAAGTCCCTGCTAGGAGCCTGCTCCAGCACAGATTTCCCACCGGTTCACAGCCTCCTCTCAGGCATCCACCTGCTCCGGTATGGGTCTCCTCCATGGGCTGCAGGTGGATCTTTGCTTCCCCATGGATCTCCAAGGGCTGCAGGGGCACAGCTGCTTCACCATGGTCTGCAGAGAAATCTCAGCTCCAGCAGCCAGGGCAGCTCCTCTCCCTCCTTCTCCGTTAACCTTGGGATCTGCAGGGCTGTCCCTCTCACATATTCTCACCCTGCTGTTCTCTGGCCACAATTATTGCTGTGCAGTAACTTTTTGTTTTCTGCTTCTTAAATCTGTTACCACAGAAGCGTCACCACCATTTCTGATTGTCTTGGCCTTGGCCAGTGGTGGGTCCACCCTGGAGTCAGCTGGCATTGGCTCTGTCAGACATAAGGGAATCTTCTGGCACCTTCTCACAGAAGCCACCCCTGTAGCCCTCCTGCTACCAAAAGTTGGCCATGAAAACCTAATACATACAGAGAATTACTTGAGAAGTTCATCAATAAATCAGGCATTCGCCTTTTCCTTTCATAAGAATTGTTTTAATAAAAAAATACACAGTAAGCCCCGCTCATATTTCACGTTCACTTGTTCTCAGCTGCAGTTGTTACAATATAGTTGGGCAAATTTAGCTATTAAAAGTATTTCCACAGCAAACTTCTTCACATTCAAACTTCTTTTAATTCTTTTGACCTAGCCATTGTTGTTCAGCATTAGAAGATGCAGTAAGCTAAGGAAGGGCCAAGGGCCCTTGTCTACCAAGGCAGCTATTCTTGAAAAGTCACTGCGCTCCCATGTTAAGTGCAAGAGGGGACAAGGCTGAAAGATGTGTTATGAGAAGAGACGTAGGAGATGACTTACCAGAACAGAACACCTATCCCTATGTCCTTGATATTCAGTAGGAGTTGCTGGTAACCACACAAATTTGTTTTCTTATATTTTGTCTTTGAAATCTCTCTGAAGTTAAGGTGCTGCCTTGATAGACACTAGCAAATATTTTTGTTCCATTTATGAATATCTGTCATAAAAGCACGCTGCAGCTGAGACTACACCCACTAGAACACTTTACAGACAAAAATTTTAAGTACTTAAATTGCTTCTACCTAGTATGCCTCGTTAGAAGTCTCTTTACCTTAAGTTGTGGTCCATTTACAACAAGCCACACACACAAAAAATCAATCGAATAAGCACAGAACAGGTGGGGAGCTGGCATTACAAACCACTGACACCTGTTCAGCACTTGGCAACCTACTCTAAACCATACCTGCAATGCTGTTTTTCATCTTTTTATCACTTAAGATTTATCTTTGGTCTTTCTGGATGGATGACATAAAGGTGGGAGCTAGCATTTAACACACAGCCATGTAAAGACCAGACACTTGAGGACCAACCTAGTTGAAACTTCCCAAATAAGCTCATGGACAAAATCCCAACAAAGCAGATATGCGCTATTCCAGACGCCCCTGATGTTGAAGAGTCTGTTTGAACTGTCTGATCAGTTTCAAACACTTACATTTTTAAATGATGCTGTTGTGTACACACAAAATATCAATGGCAGTCCCGAGGAAGAATACGAAGCAGCTTGAGAATAATCTGAATGAGCAGAACTAGAACTTGATTGATTTGATTTAAAAGAACAACCTGGTATATTATTTTTTTTAGCAAGGCAGACATAAGCATCAAAGGAAGGCAGTGACTTCTTTCCTGAAAAATCCGTGACAAAAGACACAAACGCCAAAATGAGCAATATACATATTCTTTTTATAAGATTTATACTGAAGCAAAAGGGGCATTTTTTAAAACTTTTATCACTGTCTGTGGTTACAGATGCCTGAATAGATCAGCTGTACTGGGGGGCAAGGGATACGCTAAAAACTAACACCTTTAATTTGTTTCTACATATGCAAAACCAACAACAAAGCCGTGTCTGTATGTGTGCACAAATGCTCGGACAGATTAGACGTGAGACCTATCTAATAACAGCTGGGGAGGAGACAAACCTTCAGGAAATAAAGATAATTTTGCTGTTTGTACAGAATAAGTCAGCCAGAGTCAGACACACGTTAAACCACAACAATTAGCACAAATTTTCCAGAGACTTAGAAACTATGTCTGTAAAAACACTTTGTGGCCTTAACAGCTGAGGCAGTAGGTGGAGTAAGGACAGGCAGGCTGGTACTAGTCACCTCTTCAGCACCTGCATGTAAACTGTCCTCACTGCCTCAGAGCCTGCAGACTGCAGGAGCACGGGCACACAGATGCAGCACCTATCACCACAACTGGTTCTAACTCGTTGTTGAGCTTATTTTGTGGTAATCACTTCAGGAAAACAAGTATGAGACACCTTCAGTCAACAATCAGTCCTGCATTTTCCATTTCTCATTCTACTTAAAATAAGCTGGCTTTATGACATTTACCATAGTTCCTTCGGTTTTCTGTAGCCTGAGACCCGCATGTCACGAACCTCATCTTTCATATGACCTTGTAAAAAGCCATCTACAGGACCCCCTCCCAAGCAGATTTCCGAAGCTCAGGGGTGGAACTTAACTTTTCTGTACAACTACATCAGCTGTAGGACGGCCCTACGACTTTATTTCTCACCTATCATGTGACTGCGTTCAGCTGAACGCCTCCCCTCTGTGGGTGAGGTGCTGCAATGCAGGGAGGTTCCGGGTCCCCACTGGCACACGGAGGGGCTCCCCCACGCTCAGGTTTGCTGCATGCGGCGGTGTCCGTGTGTGCATGTGCCTGCTTGTGCAAACTGGTGACCCTTCGCTAGGTCTGGCACGCAGGCAGAGCGAGGCGTGTGTCAGACTTCATTTCCCGGAGGCCGCAGCCGCCTCTCCTGCTCCCGGCGTGACTCCCGTGCCTTTGAAAGGATGCCCTCTAGCGCGAGACCTGTACAAGGGTTGGCCTTTCCTCCTCCTGCCACGTTACCGAGTAGCGAATGCAGAATCTGCGTGCAGCAGCTGAGGCAACACACGGTGCAGGGCTGGCTCAGGCACTAAGGAAAGCACTGGAAGGCAACCTCCAAAGACAACGGGAAAAAACTCCTACAAACCAACAGCACAGAATGAAAGCCCAGTCTCGCTGTTCCCATCTGAATAGCAACCACTAGGAAATGAAAATGACTCAAATGCCAGCCCACTGGCTTCTAGTTAGTTTCTGCATGATAAACATTTTGTGAATCAAAACTACAAATTCAATGAATCCTTTCTACTAAATTTAAAACTGCAACATGCCAAACAGTAATGTTAACTGTCTCTGTAAGTAAATATGCCATTTATTTACAAAGTTCACTACAAATTAGGAACTGTATTCAAACCGCAGACATTTCCCCTCTCCTGCCATGCAGTGCTGGCAATCATCAGACCAGAGGGACCTGTATTTTAAGAACAACATTGAGGTCCCAAGCCAGTTAATGTTGTTCTTGCTGAACTATGGCATTCACAGAAAGCAAACACCATAACCAGATTTGTTTGAACTGGCACGTATTTTAGGTTTATTATTATTTTACGGTTTTCTCACAACTCTCATTAATATTAACTTTTCCAAACTAACAGCATAACTTCCTGCAAAGGCAACGGCTGTGATGTACAGAACTACACTAGCATATGAGTAAAAGAATACTGTGCCATTACAGATGCACCTAATACATTGTGTACCAGATATTAAATGCTTTTCTTTCAGTTAGCAAAGCATTGTTTGGTTTATCACTATGCTTATTATAAAGAGTATATGAATAAGTACACGTTAATAAGTAAACTAATGGCTGACTAAAGCATAGGTAATTAAATAACCCAGGTGCTTCTGAAAACATTGCCTTGCAGATATAATTCCAGTCTGTCTGTTTAAAATACATATCCCGAACAAACTAATGTTGCAAACTGGAACAGAAAAGATACTTTTAATACGACTTTATCTTCACCTTAAAGACCAAAGGCAGATAAAATCTGCCTTCTGCATACAAATAAAAACACATCCTGAGAACTGCAGAGCCCACCCTGCACCAGACATGTCCCTACCTACTGCATCAATGCCATGAGTTTTTGATGCTTACACAAGGAGCGAGATTCTGAGGGACTAAGCCCAGGAGCCCATGACTGCAGCCTGCAGCGCAAGGCTTTGCGAGGGAGTGTCGGCCACCGTGGATACCACCAAGCTCCCTCACTCCTAAAACAAGGGCATTTGTGAGAAAAGGCTTCATAAAATTTCATCCAGCATTCTTTTCCCTTAAATGCTTCTCTATCAGATTAGAAAAGAAAAAGAAACACGAAGGCAAACAAGAGAGATTTTGGTTGGCAGGCTTCTCGTTATTCATTTACTATTTATTATTGATTTTTGTGCCCGTGCAGAAGGATCACGTGTGCACTGGAAAGAGGACGATGGTAATGTACAGAGGGCTCTGTATGCCAGGGACCTCGTGGCCAGAGCAGCTGTCTATGGGCTCTCTGTGTCTGGTTTATGGATTGTTGGTTGTTTATTCTAGACTAAGAAGGTCTCCAGTGTTCAGCCTGGACTAAACCACAAACTCCAGCTCCAAGGGTCCACTGCCACGATGCAAAGGGGTCATAACCCAGACTGGAAGACCTGAGATCTTGGGTGATCCCCAGGGTAGGAGCTGCCCTCCCAGTAAACCAAGCTGGGTCGGCATTCACAGCCACGGAGCCACCTTACAACAACCGAGGGGGCGGCTGCTCTTGCTCACACCCACAGACAACACGGGCCACCACAGCCCTGCAGCAGAGCAAAGAGCACCACAGCACCCAGACCCACACACTGCTGCCATCTGGCAACAACTCCACTGCACCTAGGGAAGAACAGGTTTGTAAGGAAGATATTGCAGGATATTTATTTCAAGCCTGTACTACTAGGTCACCTAAGGAAAGTAGCAAACAATGCCGATTCGTCCTGCACATCACTGACTCCGTACCCCAACTGATAGAGCTGTAGCCTCAAACACAAGGGGGACAGCAACTGTATTTTATTACATATACATTACTAACATAAATATTATATTATATGTAATTTATATCAATACCATATATTCTGTATATATCATATAACATACTTTATATATTACTTTATATTTTACTCAGAAACAAAAATAAAAACAATCGCTCAATGACAGTATTGTTCCATAGTCAGTCATTGCCAGTTTGAAAGTGGCATGAAGAAAAATTGGGATTTTTAGATCTACCTGACTTACAGAAGAGAGCAGAATAGTACTTGAAGCACCCAAAGTTTTCAGCTGAGTGATTTATTAACTACTGGGTTTGGCTTATGTTGTGTAAAATTCGTCACACTGTCAGAAAGCTTATGATACCTTGTAAAACTGAAAATTTATATTGCAACTTCAAGAGTTATAAAAATGTGTGGAAAGACAACTGATTAAAAGGTTTTAAACATAAAAGCAGCTGAGAAACTTTGCAGATTAGATTTAGACAGGTCAACTTCTTCTAATGCTAAATACCTTTATTTAACCTGCACTGCCATCAGTTCTCAGTGTCTTGATACCTGTCATGTTTCAAATCCAGGAAGGCAGTAAATGTGCAAGCTTATTTCAGATTGCTGGGAGGTGTATGAGTCATTCATGCTATATACCTTCTTCTATCAAGGCTAATGTAAAAAAAAACTCTCGGGGCAACATTGTCATTTCCTTAACTCACTAGGAGCTTTACCAACTGCTTCAAGTAGACCAGAATTGGAACACAGACTTTCTCAAAATAATAATGGAAAGTTAATTTCCATTTCTATCTCACAACATGAAACTATCAGCTAAGGCCTTCAAATAAAGCAATATCAGCCCTGTACAAGTAATACCCGCACGACCTGGGATGTTCAGAGATTTCCCTCTGCCTTGGTGAGAAAGACAGGCACAGAAATAAAATTATATCTGAAGAAGTCAGACTAAGTTATAACCTAAGATCTGTATAAAAACAGTTAATATATATCACAACAGATCCAACAAACCAAGACTATTTCAGCAAAATAAATAAGGACACAGCAAGGTAAGAAGCAGAGTACGGTAGTTTCCAAAGTGAATACTTACTGCATTTTTAAATGGGAACAAAACTGCTGAATGTGGAGGAAAAAAAATAATTAAAGGGCAAGAGAAGAGACACTGTGACAGGAGAAAGAGAGATATAATTCAAAGGACTTAACAGGTTCAACACATGGTTGAGTGTAAGATTAAGAGAATGTAAAGAAAGCAACTTGCTGAAAGAAATTACATTTGTAAAAGCAAGCCCAATATTGAGACAGTTTTAACAAACTGTTCAAACTCCCCAGATTATGCCAGAGTACTTCATATTTCTATTTTTAATATGCAGACCCAAGCTATTGCACTATGAGGCAGTAATATGTGAAACTTGAGAATTTCTAGGACAACAATAAATTAAGCAATGGAGGTACACAAAAAAATAGGAAAAAACACAAAATAAATAAATCATGCCAATGTACCCCTTTAAAAAAATCAGATGTGCCCCTTTAAAAAAATATTCAGTTCTCTTACTGAGAAAAATGAATAGCTCTAAACTGTCTGGATTTCAGCAAAGTATTGCCAGTTCTCTTACCAAGAAAAGTGTGTAGCTCTAAACTGTCTGGACTTCAGTAAAGTACTGACAGTGCTGTAGAAAGCTAGTTAAAACAGGAGATGGAGAAACCTGCAGCCAGCCTGGGAGCACTGGCCAGTGTGGAGAGCACATGGAGCTGCAAACTGAGCCTTATGGAGTATTTTCATCACCAAAACCAGGAGGTGCAGAAGGCACCTGGCATGAGCTGCCAGAGATGCCGTATCAAAGTTAATGGGGCAAAAGGCAAGGAACCAGCAGGGAAGACTATTTCCAGTGGAAGGTGAGAAGGATTAATTGCACTATATAAGGCAGTTAATGAAGCCTTACCTTGGCATATGACAGAGAGTGTACAAGCCCAATTATGAAATGGCCAGAAAACTGAAAGAATAAAGTACTACCAGCAGAATCAAGGACATCCAGCTGTTTTAGGAGAACACATGAGGACAGCCGAACTGACTCAATCTTTCAAGGGAAGGACAGGTAGGAAAAACCCCACATGAGTGCATTGGGAACCAGTCTTCATGGTGGTGCTGCTGCTTCTGCAGGTAAAGGAGAGAGCTGTCACAAGCACAAACACGTGCAAGCCAGCCACAAATACATCTAAGCCAGAGCGAGAGCAAAATTTCTATCCATGAGAATTTTCAAGTTCTGGAAAAAAAATCTTTCAGTGCAGCAGTTTATGGGAAGATAATGTAAAATATGACTGAAGGTTGGAGTTGGGGACCCAGGGAGGCCTGTACACCTCTCCCGTGCCACAGAGCACAGCCCCTACATACTCCTCACAGGAGGACATCAAGGGTGGAAACTCTGCCTTCAGCGGAGCCACTGACAAAACACTCTCAGCTGTAATGCAGGCCAAACCCTCCTGGCCAGGTCTGAGGAAATCCTGCAGTTCGGACACTTTTCAGAAACCCTGGAACTAATCAGAGCTCCTTGGGACTTGTGTTCCCCACAAGACTACGTGGCTTTTGGGGTGACTGCTAACACAGCTGTCATCAGCACTTTTAAACCGTAAACCCTTGACAAGAATTTCTGGGAATACGTAGAACAATATTAACTGCTAAAGCGATTCTCTTGTGCTTGTATCAATCCTCCTTTGTCCTGACCCAGTGAGCTGGACAGTCAGACATAGGGACCAGAAGGCACTTTTATAACAATGCAGCATAATACAGGAGCCTACTCTGAGCAGGCAGATAAAGCCATCAAGTCAAGCACTGCAGAGAAGACACTTCTGGCTTCTAAGACCAGTAGTTGTGCATCAGCGCAGCCCTGCAGAAGACCTCCTCAGATCCTTCTCTTCACAGGGAGGGCTCATCAGCTCAGCTGCAGCATCCTGCTGCTGCACAAAGTTGGCTTCTGCTCAAGAAGTATCTTTAGTCTCACCCGGGGACTCTCTGTCCTCTTGTCCCCTGCACAGGGTACAGAAGGTCAGCTGCAAGCCTTCTCTGACAGGGTCTGGTTTAACCTTCTTTCTGAAAACTGAGGAAATGACTAGCCTGGGACTCTAAGCTGAGACCTGTGTAAAACATACCAGATGGGTACACTGCTATCAAGTTTACTTCAGTATTAAAAATAGCAAAAGAAATTTCACATGGAAGATTAAGTGCATTAGTGGATCATATAACCTTGCTTCAGACCAAGCCATGCTGTAAACAATTTTCAGTCCTCAGCATAAACATACAGGACATGTCATGAAAACATTTAGTTATGTGAAGTTCAACATCTATGACGCTCCCAGGTTACAAGCATATTTTCTTCAGAAATAAATGGCTGCCTTACAAAATAAGATGATGATGATAACAACATTTCTTGTGCTTTAAATTTGATCTCTGAGTGTCTTGCCACTGAGCACAAGACCCTACATTTCAACCTAACAGCCCCGACATTTAATAAGCCAAGTTTATTTGTAGAAAGCAAGCTGGAAATTAAATCTCATGGTTGCAGTTGGCACACTATACAGAATAAGTATCTTAACGATTACTGCAGTTCATTTTTGCCCTAAAGCTTTCATCCTTCTAATTGGTATATTTAAGTGCACTTAATCACTTAAGCAATGAGTCTACCAC
Source organism: Struthidea cinerea (assembly GCA_013397865.1). Taxonomy (NCBI): domain Eukaryota; kingdom Metazoa; phylum Chordata; class Aves; order Passeriformes; family Corcoracidae; genus Struthidea; species Struthidea cinerea. Next base: position 1,648,798 of record VZTI01001298.1, on the reverse strand, counting down.
AGTGACAAGTCTCCAGTTTAGACTCCACAATAATAAATCTGTCTTCTCTCAGCAGCTGGCAAAGTTTGATTTGGACTTTGAATTTAGGCCCTTCCTCAGGCTTAACAGTTACAACTTGTTTGTTCTGTCTGCTGAAAGCGTGACATTAACTCTTGTCTTTAAATGCATTATTGTTGCTTAAGCTTGCTGTTCTTGGTGTTAAAATTGGTTGCCCTTCTGCAGTGCTCGACTAAGACACACACACAAAAAAATATCCAATTAGCCTGTGCTGGGATTTCACAAAGCAACTTTAACTCATTAGTATTTACACAGCATCACTGGTCCACATGACACTTCACAAACATGAGGACGAGCTGGAGTTTATAACACAATCTTTCAATAGATGCCTCCAGTGCCACAAAGAGCTAATTTAAAAACAGGTGGAAGGAGCCTTCAGACACCCCTTTAACAGCCAACAGAGGAGTAACATCCCCACAAGCACCTCAGAGTCTGTCCACAGGTCCAGGATAGGCGTAATTCTAAATTCTATGACAGATGCCCTAAGTATCTTCCTGAAATAGCTCCGGTAAAAAAAGGCAAAACTTAGATGCAATCATCAAATCACAACAGGAAAAACTACCTTTGGACTGAAGCGACTGGGGACTCTGTCCCCCGTATTGCTACAGGCTCCCTGCAGTACCTTCGTAAAATATTTAGGCCCAAGTCTTTGAGAATTCATGCATATTAATTACCTGTGCAGTAAAGCCCTGGGCCTATGCTTGCAGACCAAACCAAACCACTGAAGGTTTTCAGGATCAAGGTCTCATTTTCCTTTGCCTTAGTTCTTCCTGTACAGTTCAACAGAACTCTCAGTTGTATTCAACATTCTGACAGGTATGTGGAGCAGGACCTTATTTTGTTAAATATAAAAGACCTTCTTAAATAACTACTCTTGGATAAAAAAAGGTGAATCCTGACTTGTTGTGACAGCCACACAAAAGACTTCATCAACTTCTGACAGCCATGTTCATTCCTTCAATCCAGAAGAAACTGCTCGGCCCTCCAACCTAAGTCACCACTTAAGTGGTTTTATTTGCTTTACCACTTGCCAGCAAGACAAGTAACTCTCCCTTAAGCACAGAGCTTGCCAGCTGACTGAACAACAACGCACAGAAACCTTGGACTCTGGGGATTGCTCTCCGGCATGTGCACAAAAGTCCTGGCACATCTGGGACTATCGGAGCCTCTGTGCACAACATACCTGCACACCATCAGCAAGTGTTTTTAGCTGGGTGTGGGGGTTTTTAAACCTCAGCATGATAGTGTTTTAACTAGTCAGCTCTCCTGTTTATTATGGGCTATTAGATTTCACTCCCAATTTCCCCACTGAAGAGCCTGGCAATCTGCATCACACTGAGGGTCTTAATACTACCAGAGCCAAAGATGAAGAGGCATAATATCCCTTGCCATATCTGCTGGGTCCAAAGACACATCTTCAAAAATGTCTTATAAAAATTACTTAGCATGTGCATTCCTCTGGGTCCGGTTTGCAGCCACCCCTTTTTTAAGATCTCTCTTCCCTATATTAAAGGCTACTTTAGTACCTGCTACTTTCTTCCCACCACAGACTTTTCAGCATAAGGAGCCACCTCTCTATTAACGTGAGGGCACTGCAATCAGCACGTCTCACGGCCAGGCTGCTTCTTCAGACCATTGATGATTTGGGCTCCAATTCTGACAAGTTAACATGCATTTTAGCTCCAAATATTTAGGAATCTCACTATATGTTTGTCAGCTAGATTAAAGCTCTTACACCTCCTTAGCTACTGTCAAGTAGCTTCTCTGTGATTAGATAAACAGTTTCAGCTTCCTTAGGCTAACAGTGTGGTTTTACTAGACTCTACATAGCTCCTGTCAGAGAATCCATTTTAAAACACAGGCAGGTCATTCCCTCCAAAATCCCTATTTTATCCAATGTCATCTTCCTAATTCCTGCCAGGTGCTGCTGTCAGGCAGGCATCATGACCTTCTGTTTTTCACTTAATGTACAGCCTTGGCACAGAATAATGTACTTTTCTCTCTCTTTTCAGTCCCTGAGGCACTGACACAAGTTAGCACTTCTGTCTTTCACAAATGCAAATTCATGATCTGGATTTTTGCGTTTGCTCTGCAAAACAACCACCAAAAATATCTATTTTAAGTTCTTTCTTTAATTTAGAATGGTGGTATTTTCACAGCCGCTCAGACAATTAGGGCCTGTGACCCCTGTGAACGATGGGGGCTTATGCTCTTTTGGGCTAAATTTGTCCAGGCACTCAGTAGATGCTTTGGGAAAATCCCACTACACATAGGCAGTTTTAGGAGCATTTCCGTAGATTTTCATCAGCACACAGAGGACATTAGACTTCAGTTAGAGGTTGGCAGTACAGCTCCATGGCTGCATATCAGTCAGCGTTACAGTAAGTTCACTCCAGATGTTATCAAATATTGTTTTGAAGGCTCTGGCTTACACATTTCCCCTGAAATACTGACTGCAAATCTTCTAGAGCTTTCGTAGTAAGAAAGTCAATTTCTTCAAACAGTATTTTCTGAAAACCTTGCATTTCCTACAAACTTCACTCCATTCTCGGCATCTGATGCTGACTGAAAAATTAAGCTCAATCAAAAAGTCAAACCGGTGAAGAAATGTCAAAATTCATAGAAAACAAGTATCGTTGTATACTGCATCCATCGGGCATTGATCCAGCAAGTTTTGATACAGCTTTTCCCCCAAGAATCCCCAGTTTCATCTACAAAGATTTGTCTACTGTTTGTCGAAAGTAACATACTACTTTCATGCACATCATAATCTCTTCCGTAAAAAATTAAAGGGAGAGTTTCCAAATGTACCATGATGAAAATACACATGCTTGAAACAGTTAAAACCTGTTTTATAGTAACCTCATGAATATTAGCCTACAGCAGTAAAAACTAATTTTTGCAAAACCCAAAAAGGCAGACCAAAGAAACCACTAATATCCAAACCCTGTCTGGAGGCTCAGCAGCAACTACGAATGCTTTGTGGTGCTGTAAGTGATACAGCTGAAGAGAGGGGTGTCTTGGGGTGACAGAAACAACTGCTTTGAAACGTTTTTTGTTTTCTGTCCTTCTCAGGCTCAGTTTAAAGACACAGAAAAGATTGGTGGGCATAGGGTAGTGATAGGGGATACACATTATAAAGTCACCCCAAGACAAGGGGTTAACAGTTAAAAAAACACTGTTTACTTTAATTCCACTAAGCAGAAAATAAGATCAGTATTTAGTAAATATTTAATTTACATTCTAAGAAATGCAAAAATCAATGCAAGTGATTTTGGGTCAGTGAGCAAACCTATCTATCTGTAACTGATTCTATGAATTTCATAGGCGGGATTGATGCTGACCTTGACAGATGTGGTCATGCATTTGAAACTTTACTTTTAACAGTCAAGTTCTTAAAAATACCCCAAACAAATCTACACGGCACTTGCAGGGAGTTAAGAATTCTTCCGTCTCCTTTGATGGCATGAGAGTTTTGCTCCAGGTTTTCTTTCGACTCGCCCACCACCACACTGACTTCTGTAGCTCACACAGCAGATGCTTACAGGGAAACCCATCACGATGACGGCAGATTGCTTTGAAGAAAGGCCAAGCAATTACCAGCAAGTCTGCAAAACTAAACTAACTGTCCTTCAGTTCTTCTCAAAAGAAAGAATCTGTTCACTGGTTTTCAAACCATTTGAAACTCCCTGGTCTTTGTCAGGTTAATGTTTTCCAACCCTCATGATTAACTGCCCTAGCTTAAATTTATGAGGGGGAACAATACCTCCTGACCATCTGTCAAGATGCTATCACAGCAAACACACCTCGACACGCACGGTGGCTTCAGGGGCCGAGCAGGCACTGGCAGGTCCAGCCCCAGCACCTGCAGCCGTGCCCCGCCAGCCCAGGCAAGACCAACCCCCAGGCGTCCAGTCCCCAAAAAATCCTTCTGTCCTACGGGTGGTCTATCACCGCAGCTTGCGCACATGCAGCTCCACGTGGCCAAATTATCAGCAGCAGGAAAAAAGTGAAATTAGTTAAATTTTAGTAACAGGCCAAGAAGCCATGGGAATGAAAAGTTACTTTTTTTCTCACATTGCAGCTTATTGGGGCACATTGCACCAATGTGCAGTATAAATCTGCAGGGTCAGGAAGCCCAGAAAGGGAAGATCAGAAAGATGAGATGAGCTTCACTGACAGCAGCCACCACCCTAAGACAGGATACCCCAGACCTGAGAGGCAGGCTCCATCTCTTCATCTCCTGCAGTATTTCTGCTCATGAAATCACACTCAGCTTTCTTGCACAGTTTAACACAAGATAGTTTCATAAGATGGGACTTTTCCAAGTGCTTTGCTTCCAGAAGTCAGTGCAATGCACACACTGGTGAACACATCTGAGGTAGGCCAGGCTGACCAAAAAAACCTCTCAGTTTTGTGTCTTCTAAGAGACTCCTGGACCAACAGAAAGTGTCATTATCCTAATTTTACAGGACTTTGAACATGTCCACTTCACTCTCTGGCCACATGTGCACAAACCACAGGGGTGAGTGGGGACCTGGTGACGGCCAGTGCTGCCAGCCATGCTCCACATCAGCCTCTTCCCTCTCCAAATGCCCGGCACCATGCACAGTGTTTCCGGTGGTGGACTTTAAGAAAAGTCTATTTTTTGGTCACATGGTCACAAATCCCACATTAATTAATTAATTAAAATTTTAGTTATTTATTTCAGTAGGAATGTCATAATAATAATTTTTAAAAAATCATAATGAAGAAATATACCATGTTCCTCAGATAACAACTCTGTCCTAGCCACCACAAGGCGATGTAGTCTTCCTCTTCCAGCCGTGGTTATCCTGGGCCTGCTGACCTCAGGGGCCTGGCAGGACAACATTACTTGCTTTCTTTCATTCTACAGGCTTCTAACGCTGCAGTTCAGCGTTACACCACAGGGCCTTGCTCCAGCACAGCTGAATAATAATACTCCACAGACACCAACAGAGCCAGACTCGGCCCAGAGCTCATACCCATATATTTATTTTCCACACTTTTAGGAAATCAGTTTTTCTGATTTCTCCACCCTCGGCAAGCCAGAGGTTTCGTCCCGTCTGCCTTGTCACAAGCTAGTCACACTTAATTGCTCTGGTCATTAAATCCATCTTTCTGTTGCACTTTGAAAGGATAAATAAAATCATCAGAAACTGTTTAACTTCAGTGCCTCTTTCCTTCTTAGGATTTGACTAGAGATCCAAACTCTTATGTCAGGAAAAACAAGCACATTTTTAGAAGAGGTGTGCCTTAGTTCAGATGAGTGTGGCATTCAGAAATCGTGCAAGTGCCAACATAGGAAGAAAATACAGCATGTTATGTAAAATAGGCATGTTTAATTATTTGGGACTAAGATGATAACATCTGCTTCCTCAACTGCTTATTCTGTATTTAATATTCTAGCCTGGCATATTAAGTGTCCTCTCTTGCTTCCTGGCTAATGGTACAGTACAATGGTTCAAACTCTCCTGTTCATAATCTTATTATTTGATCTGGATACCAAACTTTAAAAAGAAGGAAAAAAACCCCAAAAATACATGAAACACCACAATCAGATTTGACAGTAATATTTTTATATGACAGATTAGATTTCCATTTGGTTATATCACAGTAATGTACTCCACTGAGGACACTGAAATTATGCTTGGCCAAACTGAGAACCTTCAGTCCTGGGAGCTCACTGAAACACATGGGGTGACCAACATGCACCAAACGCTCGGGGTGTGCACATCTGTACAGGATCGAAAGAGGGAAAAAGGACCCCACACTTCTTAGTAAGGCTTTCCGATACAAGTGACCAACCACCAGTCTATTTGGTGAAACCATCTGCAATGACTCTGACAGCCAGTGGTGCACAGCCTGCTGCCCTGTCCTTGCCAAAAAGCAGTTTAAGGCTGCATGAACACTAGAGACTCCTGTTTCACCATCGGATTTGAAGAATTTCAGACATGTGAATCCCAAAGGTTTCTTTATCAGCTGATCCAAGTTTGCTACAAATGAATGCCTGATTATGAGGAAATTGAGTTCTGCCCTCTGCTTCTAGTCATCAATTGTTACAATTCTTTTCATTATTAAAAGGCCATTTCTTTCTCTCCATGACAATACCACTTTACTGTCATCTTAGTCTGATGCTTCTCTCCAGCCCTGGAATAATTTTTCCACTATCTTCTCCAGTTTTTCCACTTCCATTTAAAAATACTGACACTAGGGATGGAAAAACAAAACCATAGAGCAGTAGCACGCACCAGGTCCCTGTGGCAGGTGCCCTCCCATACTTGCCACACTAGTCCTTCATATCACAGCAGCCCACTGTGGACTCTGTTTAAGGTGTTTGATCTAAATCTCTAAAACCTTTCTAAATCACGATTTCATGAAGTGCAAATCATCCCTGTGGAACTACGTTTTTTTAACTGGCTGCTTAAGCCTGCCTCTGGTGGTATTGAAAACCAGTTTGTTTGAACTCAACTCACCAACAGATCCAGCTTGTTCTGGGAAAATGCCCAGTCATTGTTTTTAATCACCCTACTATTTCTTTATGTCATGCAGAAGTTTAAGTAGCAACATTTAAAAAATCATTTTCACATCACTGAAATAAATTTGATTGGTATCACATCACCAGTTGCTGTGGTACTTTATGAGCAACCTTAAACTAATGACAGTAGAATCCGACTGTAATCAACTGGGGGAGAAATGACCCACAATAAATCAAATCCATTTTAATTCATTCACACAAGCTTTGAAAAACTAAACAAAACAAAAAATTATCATGTTATTACCAGTACTAACTTTTTAATAAATTCCATTTAGGAACAGATGATGCATAAAGACCATGCTATGCCTATTGTTCTCCCCTGGTAACTCATTTTCATCATGCACTTTGGGACTTTCTTCAGCCTTTTTAAACTCCTCAGAGATTTCATAGTCATTTTACTTGCATTTTGAGGCATTTTAGTAAATCCCAAGATGACTCAGCTGGAGTAACATTTCAAATGAGAAAGTGCATCAAGAATTAGTTTGTTCAAACTTAGGAAGAAATCAGAGGGGGTTGATTAGGTCTCAGATGAATGTCTGTGATATTTTCCAATAGTGAAAATTATAATAGAAAGCATTCTGACGTTTTTGCTTGACAACCATGGCCTGCAATGTTTACCTGGGACGTACGCATTACATAAATTATTAAGAATCAAGCAACAAGAATTACATTCTGTCCTAATCAGTGTGCGGCAATGTCAAAAGAAACAGGATATTGTTCGAAGACATATTATTTGAAAATTTGACCAAAATTGCATTTAAAGTTTATAAACGCAATTTATAACTGCGCTTATGCTTAAAGTGAAAGCTGCCATATGCTGAATCTTGTTTGGGTTTTTTTAAATTCTTCTTTGATGCTGGAATTGCCAGAGGCTTATCAAATGAGAACAGGCCAGAGGGATGGGTGAAAAACGCTCAGATAACGTTTGACTTCCCAGCAGCAGGGATGCCACACGGGTTACATTTCATCTGCCCCAAAACTAATTTGTCTTCTCCAGCATGGGGGTGGGAGGATGAGGGGGCCAGAAATTAAATTATCAAAGCAGATGGGTAGGAAAAATAAGCAATTTCAAGATAAAGACATAACTGCCCAATCCAGACCGGCTAACAGTACGTAAGTTACTGCCGATTCAGTATAGCAGTGAGTGGCACACTACCTTAGCGAGTCTGAACAGCCAAAGCAAAGTCCATCGCAACAGTGACAGTCTTCCAGCAAACTTGCACTCTTATTATTTATTATCATTCAGAAAAAGTAGCTGAGATCTAATTTTTATCAGGAACATAATTAAAATTTTAATCCTGGTTAGAAAAAAACGCTTGAGTACAATACGAATAGTATAAATAGCGTAAGGCAGTACTCGCACAGCCGAGGGGGCGGCGGCGGGCGCGCCTCCGCGGGCACCCCCGGCTGAGCCGCCCCCGGGGCACGGCAAGGGGGCAGATGATCACAGCCTACCTGTGGTTAAATTGTCATTGATCTTCAGCGGCACCCTTAAGATGTAGACGAGGAAGAGCATGATGAAGAACCACAGCGTCCAGAGATAAGTCCAGGACCAGACGATGCAAGACTTGAGCTGTTCCAAAAAGCCCGTCCCAGCTTCAGCCATGTTTTTTGAAGAGAAAAGAGGGGAAAAAAAAAAGGGGGGGAAGACGGAGT
>VZTI01001298.1:1597814-1640244 GCA_013397865.1 Struthidea cinerea | reverse complement strand
CTGGCCCTGCCCGCGCCCGCCCCACCGCGGGAGCGCCGCGGGAGCGCGGGAGGCTGCGGGGCACGGCGGCGTGCGGCCAGAGTAGAACCGGGGCAGAAGGGGGCAGAAGGGCCGTGCAACTTTTCCCCCCACATCTTTACGATCTTGAACAATAACTTTTGGCGGCATTTTCACCGTGCAACAGGACTTTAAGCCTAAAAAGGGCTCACAGAGGATGGTTTTTTTGCAGTTGACTCGTGTGAGCTTCTTGTTGGGATAATGAAACAGGCATAGAAGTCCCTGCGTGCGTGTGTTGGTGTGTACAGTGCCCAGCAGAGTCCCGAACTGCTAAACTCTCCTCCTTGGAAGATAACTATATGGCGCAATAAATGGGTGGGAAGAGACCCATGTCTGCTTCCAACCCCCTGCCAAGGGCAGGGAAGGCTCCCACTAGATATGCGTCTCATTAAAATAGTGTCAGTAAAGCATAAACTTCAAGTCATAGAATTGTACTTTTGAGAAACACATTTTGCTTCTTCCATGAATGAGGTATTCATTCATGAAACAAGATTTGACAGCAGAACGTGATAAAAATTCAAGTCGGTAAATACGGCCGATCCTTGCTCTTTTTTTGGTGTCCCACAGCTTACAAACATTTAAGTAAATACAGACCACATATTCGCAATTTGTTTGGATCTCTCTCCTGTGTTTCCAGTCTGTATCCAGTGGGATAACACTCTCCAGCATCGTAAGAAACAGGTATTACTCATAAAGTATTACCAAAAGAACAAAAAATCCTTGAAAATGTCTCCACTGGTAGTAACCACTCCGACCTGAAATTTTCTAGTCCGCCAAAGAAACAGTCATCACAGAGAAAAACAAAGTAGCTTTCCTAGAATGTTTACAATACCCAAAGGCATTAAACCAAAACAAATCTGTAGCTCTACAAATTGATACCTTTTCATGGTAGCAAAGGCACGAAATTTGTTCTTCCAGACTACTGCGGGACTTGAAGCTGAATGGGGAGCGAACACTGGCTGTGTCTTCTGCATTTGATGGTGACAGGATCTTCTGATAAAGGGACCATGGTCTCCATATAAGAATATTGGTGCAGGACTGACAGAAGTTTTTCCTGCTAATAAATTACAACACTTTTAAAATGAGAATATACAGATTAACTACATAAAAGGTCATTTATAGTTTAATTACATACCAAAGAAAACCGCATTTCAAATTTTTCAGTTTCCCCTTCCAGTTTTAAAGGGAAGAAATACTTAACACATTAGGTCACATCTGAAAAACCTCAACCTTATTCAGTCATGCAGTTATTTATAAATCAAAATATTCCTCTCACATTTTCTCATGTACTAGTAAAAAGACCAAGGCACTAGGCAATTTTTCACTTTTATAAATTTTCCTCTACATATTTTAATTTTCAGAGTATTCGTGCGTATCTTAAAAAACTGACTATGACCAATTTCTTTTATGTATGAAAGATAAGAAGTGGTGTATGGGGCTTTTCCAAAGTTTCTTGTTATAAACAACTTTTCATTCTATTATCTTTTATTGAAAGACAGGAGTGAATTGTGTTGGTTCCTCCAGCTCTGCTTTCTCTATACCTCTTGTATTACTAGAAGATCAAAACACTACGAACTGTGCCCACTTAAAGCACAGTTATTAATTTTATGCCTTCCTTCCTCTAAGCACCACTGCTTCTTCTTCCCCTGAAATTACAGAAGTTGTTAATGCTTTGCAGTAATGTTATGCATTTCACTTCCAGATCTCCAATGATTTTACAGTGAACATAAAGTATTTAAAAAAATAAGGATTCCTCATTGGGTGCTGTAGAAAGAAGAAAACAACAAAACAAACAGGCAAACAAACACAACAACAAAAAACAATGGCACAAACCAACCAAAAAAAAAACCAAACCAAACAAACAAAAACACCAACCCACAAAAAAACCCCAAAACAACAACAACAACAACAAAAAACACACACACACACAAAAAAAAAACAACAAAAAAAACAACCAAAAAACCACAAAAACACAAAAAAAACCCCACACCCCAAAAACTCCAAGTGTCCAAACCCAAATGTTTGTGTGAGGTGACAAGCAATTAAGCGCTGGATATCTTGACTCATAACTAGCTTTGTGCATTCATATGACAAATTACATTTCTGCTGTTCCTATTAAAGAAGCATCTAAGCTGACACTCAAGGCAAGTTCACTGTTCAGGCTCTATTTAACACAAATTATCTCGTCTCTCAGTTCTGTTTGAATGAAATTCCAAACAAATACAAAGCCTTGAAACATGCATTTCGCAAGTCAGACGCAAACTGCTCAGTACTATGAAAAGACCCTTTTGAGTGTCATCTGGTTCCAGGCCCTCGTTTGCTAAGTCAAGATATAACAGATGCAGCTGAAGTGAATCACTGGACAAAAATAATTTCGAAAATAGTGTTTTACCTTTCTGCTAAGATTTTCCACTTAATTACCTCACTTTAGAGTTTTCTCACAGAAGCCCGCAGTTCCTACCTCAAAATAATACCTGTAAGTGCGAACACTCCTAATTTGTCTGCCATAAATCCAGTTCAGAGTTCCTAATTTCTCATACGACTGCTGATGACTTTGCTAAATGAAATCAGGAAGCAGAAGCAATGACAGTTACTAAGCATGAGGTACAGTGAAGTTTTGTTTTTTTCAGAAGAAAGACATTTTCTTGAACTTGGGTCCTGGCAAATAAGAAAGAATAGATGGGACCACTGTGCAGCGGAAGTCCAGTTTGAAAATTTTGCCCACACAATCTTTGTATGGGTCCAAAGTAGCCCAAGATCCAAGCAGTGGGGTTTTTAATGTTTGGGTGTTTTAGTAAATCTTAAAATATCTTCTGTCTGATAATTTCAGAGATCAGAGTGAGAGACCTTTTCTAGGCCCAAAATGTATAATCTTCTTGGAAACTGGCTATAAAATAAGATTTCACTGGGGTCTTGGCAGCCAAAAGACGGCCAGGCACACTAGTTGAGGACATTCAGAAAGGGCAGAAATGAGACCCACATGAGCTCCATATACATGTGAGCACTGGCAAATATTGTCAGCTTCGTTCAAAGGAGCCAGACAGCCCCCTGACCTTCAGCTGATGCCTCACTAGCAACTGAATCCCGTTAAGCAGCGTTATGCCCAACACTTCTTAATCCAGACACCTGTTAAACAACAAAGCACATGGGTATGCACGCCTCGGTCCACATGTGTATTTACATACTGTCTTGGGGTGACTTTATGATGTGTATCCCCTATCGCTACTCTATGCCCACCAAACTTTTCTGTGCCTTTAAACCACACCTACAGAAGGACTCTGAAATCTTCCCACGTTTTCTCTCTACAGAGAGAGAGATCTCATTATTCAGCATTATTATTCCTTTCCTGTGTGTTTGTTAAATAACTAGCTTTTATCTCTTTCCTTCGATGAAAATTTTTTTTCCCGAACCTGGTGGCGGAGGGGTGGTTGCAACCTGACTTCTATCAGAGGATATTTTCCTCCAAATTTGTCCAAACTAGGACAAATATATATAAATGCATATGCATACAGCGCACCTATGAAGCGTATCAGCTGCATGTTAAACAACACCAGGGTTGAACTGCAGATGGCAGTCTAAGCTGGAATCTGCAATGGTTGAGAAGCAGTGTGCCAATGTGAGTGAAAGCACTGGAGGAGAGTTCATGGGATCCCGTACACAGCGCTTTTCAGACATACCAAAGTCTGCGTAAAATGCCTTAATCACATAGCAAAAATCTGTTTTCAACTAAAGTCCTTAGTCACAACCCAGTACATTGAAAATATGGTAAGAAACACTGAAATAAAAACTTCTGCTTAATTTACAATTTAATTGATGTATTTTTATTAAAACAAAGATAATTGCAAAAGTATGCAAGTACAGACTTCTGAACAGTGCGCCCAGGCTGAAGTTTCTGTTCCCCATTCTAGAAGTGGGATATTACAGTATTACAGGAATAATCTTCAGTTTAAAGACAGTAATATTTAAAAACATGCCACCAATACTAATGAGGAAAAGTCAAATGTGGTGCCTTGAGCACTACATGTCAAAAAGCTTAAAAAATTGTTTCCATTATTAACAAAATGTTGTCCATGGCCACGGGTACTCTTCCAGAAAACATGCTGCTATAGAATGTGTCAGGGTAGCTGCATGGGAAGGAGGAAAGCCTGTCTGAAAGTTGTTTTAAGATCTTTACTGACAAAAAATTCAACTAACAAGCTGCCCTAATTGCAAGACAAGTAACAAAAGCCAGGTTAGAACTGGCTCAGTTAAGAATCAGATGTCAGTGCAAAGAGAGGGCAAAGGAAGGTGTTGCTAAATAGCTAGTGCAACTCAGAGCAGAGTTTCAGTACTTTGGGTAGTGTTCAAAATAATTAAATAGCCAGAAAGAAAACCCCAACCAAATTTAAAAAAAAAATAAAAATCCAAACCTATTTTCTTCTGCTTTTTTGCCTGATTACTTTTTTTCCCTAAAAATGAGATGGGAATTTCACCCTGACTGTCAGCACACTTAGGCATCAAGGTGGGGCAGTGTCCCATCCCAAACACACATATTTGATAAAGCAAATTGTTTGGGGTTTTTTAAAATCCATGGAAATATCCCCCAGGAGTACTCACGTGTTTTTGTGGACACACATTTGTTGAGGCATTTTATTAAGCTTCTTTATAAAAGGTGGTGGAGCAAGACATGTCAGTATTTGTACAGGATGGTACGTGCTTAGGATTCATAAAGGAATCATGCGAGCTGTGAGGTTGGCCCCTGGTCAAAAAAGAGCTCTCCACAAGTCAGAATCTGGCATCTGCATCCACACATGTTCTGTACGTCACGGGAGGCTGTGGGAGAAAGAGGGAGGCAGAGACAGATGGCGAAAAGCCCGGAGGGAACCAGCACTGGTTTCGCCCTCCCCTATTGAGGTCGAGGAAAAGGACAAAAGCTCTGCTCCCCACATCCATGCCTTGGACTGAAGCCAAATAGTAAATCTTCTTCTTCTTTTCTTTTTTTTTTTTTTTTTTTTAAGGAGATGCATTTGTGGGAGATGTAGAAGACAGGGCCTTTTTTCACTGATTGGTATCTTGACCTTTTTTTTTTAAGGAAAAATATGTTGAGCATGGTCTTCAATTTAGTGAGTGTTGGTATTATATTTAATGAAAACATTTTAAAGACAGAAAAAGGTCTCAACTCCTCCCATGTGAAATCTGCGATTTTATTTTTTCTCTAGTATTTGCAACATGGCATCTTTACCTGCTACATATTGGTAGAAGCGCAGAAATCCACTGGCAGTTACATTTTACTTCATCTCCAGACATTCAGAGGAAGGAAACAGAGCAGTCACCGTGCCGGATCATGTACAGGTAATTATTGCTGCTTGAGGCTGGCAACGATTACAGGGGACAAGAACAGCTCTGCCTGTAGGCAGGAAGGGATTGAGCAAGCCGTGGAAGCAGGTAGCATCTAAATGGCATGTCATTTACCCATATCACAGCTAGATTTGGCTCCCAAGCCAAATCTTGTTAAACCTTTGCAAAATCAAGTACCAAAATATCCTTTTGCCTTGTCTGATGCAATTCTCTGCTTTGCTTGCTTGTCTTGCCTCTCCACACCCATCCAGTATGTCACTGCTGAGAAAACCTCCCTCATAGAGCCTCTTCTTCTTACCCTCTCCACAGACTAAGGTCTCTGGGAGCTCATCTTTAAATTTGGGCTACAGAACAATTGTCTGTCTTACACACTGGCTTCATCATGTCCTGCTTTCTTCCCTCCTTTGCTCTTCAGTTTTGCTTGATCTGTTCTTGCTGGGTCACAGCCTTCTGTCTTCTGCACCCAGTAGTCATTCTTCAGATCCAAATACCTTTCTCACAGCATCCTTTAACTCAGTCCATCCTGCCTCCCCTTTTAGTAGTGATGCTGCTGTTGCATCTGCTTGGCAGCAGGGAAGAGGAACAAGATAAAAACCCTGGTGGGCAAGCAGGGCGCTTCACCCACAAACTTGTCTTTCACTCAGCATTTCCTAACCTTGCTGGCAAGGCACAAATAGCCCTGTTGAAGGGGCTTTTCCTTACATCAAAAAACTAGGAGAGATTCTGAGAAAAGGATATCGTAATGGTTGCTGCTCACCTTGTGTGGTGATTTCCATCACAGGACTGCCACATGATTGTAGCAAACCCATCAGCTGCATTGAAAATCCACTGTTACAGACAACCTTGGAACCTTTTTTACTGGGAATGTTACTTTGTTGGTAACTCCCATGAGTTGTAGAACAATAATCCTCGATTGTGAGATTGCCCAGGTTGCATCTGCTACTGCCCTGTTTCTCAATGTTGTCATCAGCTGTGTTGACACCAGGCACTGGGTTACCACTCTCTGTCAGCAGCTACAATCTGGAAAGCAACTTTACTATGTCTGAAAGGATCTTACCCAGAGATAAATCCAGGTAGCTGGATTTATTCCTTGGGAAATTATATACCGGCATGCTCCCCCCGTTCTTCATTTACATTCAGGTGTAGTAACTCTGGCCACATCAACTGCTGGTAGAACTACAAGGCACACTGTTTCCAGCTGAAAGAGCTAAGGAGAGGTAGACAAGTTCTTAAAGGGAAGATGATGGCTCACTAAGTTTAGTACAAACTGGGAAAAGACCCCTACTAATTACTGATTTTAACAAATTCTATTGCACCCAGAGAATCAGTCATGCAGAAAACTTTGCCTTGCAGCAAAGCCTTGGAACAGGAGCAGCACTTCAATTCTTCGTGAGCATATGGCATTTACTTTCTTAGCAGCATCTCTCAGGTCTAGCCTTCTGCAGCTGAGCTGGCTCCTGGCACCAAGGACAGCTAAAGAACCCTTCATCCTCAGTACATGCCTACAGGAACTTTCAACAGGCTCTTGAATGACTCACACTTTTCTGATACTCTAGAAGTAATTCTGGCTAGCTTCGTGGAGGAGACCTGTCCCTACACACATTGAGACATACGGAAAGTGCTTGCATGGATGTTACACCAGCTACCATCCAGTTTTCACCAGGTGAGATGCACCTCAGAGCTTGTCAGCTCTGACTGATCACTGAATCCTTTTCCTTTCCACAGAAAAAAGGTAGGAAAGAAGCATATTATGTGCTTCCTAGCACAAGACAGGGTGGTGCATTTCAACTCCTCAGTTTTAACTGACGTCAGTATCTACTGAAGAACAAATTGCCTGTTGTTGGCACAATATCCCAGATCACAAGGATTCCGTTCATCACCCTGGAAAAGTTCACAGCAGCCCGGCTTTTCATGCCAAGATGCTCTCAGTTCAGAATCCGTGTGCTGGCTGGTCCACACCATTAGGATGCAGATGGTCTCATTTTTTGTACACTCCCAGCACCCGCTTTGTCAGTAGAGAAGGACGACATCAGGCACACCTACCTAGCAGTGGCTGGTTGGTTGGTTTTATCTCCTTAATTTAGCATGGGTTTAAAAATTCCTAATAGCTGATGAAGATAATACTAGAGAATATTATTGAAATCAAGACCAGATTCTAGGAAAAGGAAACACAAGTACCAGCTTAATATCACGATAGCCTGCAGTATCATCAGGGCTGAAATGAACAATATGCAGAGAAAAACAAGCGTCTCAAAATGCACAGAAACCAAAAAGGAGGATGTAAGGAAATTACTTAAGAGTATTGGATTTCATGTAGAAATTGGAGTTGTGGTATTCAGTCTTTAATCTAAAAGCTGCAGTCTGGATACGCTCTTGAAATATATAAAACATGTTGCAAAGAGAATGGGAAAAAGCTCTTCTGTATGCCCACAGCTAAGACAAAAAAGGTGAAGATCTGGCATGGTAGATTTGTCTTTTCCTACTATCTACCTTAGTACTAATAATACCAAGACCTACAAGAACTTGGAGAGGAAGGATAATCTTTAATAATTTATTTCAGAGCAGACAAGTCTGTCCTGCCACATAAGGTCGAGATGCAGGTGATAGTGCCACAACTCTGGAAATAAAAAACCAAGATAAGCTTTCACATTCCATTCAAGGATTTCTAACACCACTATTTTTCAGAAACCTTCCAACCGAATATCGAACTTTGGAATCTGTAATCAAAACTGCCTTTTGGCTAATCGTTTTTGCTACCTATGGTTCCTGTTGTTACAGCGAAGTTAAAGACTTGCAAAGCTTACCAGTTTCACAGCATTCGAAAGCTGGTTTGACAATCATGTGTCACTTGAAAGATTAGAGCAGATTTTTCTTCCTGCTACTTAGTCTAAAACTGCTAATGGCTCCTGAAAGCTCAGAGTTCTACTCCAGTGCATATGCAGATATTAACCTTAAGTGTCACAGCAAAGTTGAAAATGTATGTATTTAAAAAATCTGTTTCTATTTTGAATATTGACTCATTTAGTAATTACCTTGCTCCTTTTCCAAGTCTGTTTCCCTAATTTCCAGATTATGCGGAAGTTATTACCGCATGGTTAGACCCAGGTCACTGTAAATAGCAGGTTATTAACAGAAGGGCCACCAGGGCATTTGGGGCAGCAGCCTCAGTTGTGCCAGTCTGTCTGTTAAGGCAGACTGTGCCAGGACAGGGAGAACAGCCCGATCAATGCTTGTAGCACGTGTGCCCAGACAGGTGGAGCAGAGGTATACAGTGCAGCCTTTGGCTGTGTGTTGTGCCAGCCTCCGTCACACCTGTGCTCCTGGAGTGCAACTTTAATTGAACTGACCCTTTCCTCAGAGCTGCAGCATCAGGCTCCCTGTCACAGACTGAACAGGAACTGTGGTTGAGTGGAAACACATGGCACCTTTCTTCCTTAAAGAAAATCATAACTGATCGCAGTCTTGCATTTTATCATCTTACTGACACATCTTGTATTATAACTGGACGTGCTGCCTCACCTGGGAAAAAGGCAGCATGACAGCATTCCACATCCCAGGGCTAATCTTTGGGCCCCTTGCTGCAGTGTGATCTTCCGGCACCTTCACAGCACAGCAACAACGTGAATGTTTTTGCCTTTGGGCATCTAACGTTTAGTATCCAGCCTCTGCAACAGATGCAACACCACCACCCACCACCTAAGAAAGCCGGCGCACTGGGCAGAAAGCTGCTTGAGCAGGCACAAAGAAACACTTTCCATCCACTGCAGCCCAAGAGAATGAAATACAAGTATTTTTCCTGCACTCAAGAGCTTGTGGCTGTAATTTTCAATTAGGCTCATAAACACTTCATCTGCAAAAGAGGAGATAGCTTCACTTCCTTTTAGCCAATTATAAGAACATTTGCTCCAGGGAAGCTGAATCCCTTCTTTACCTCAGGGGACTAAAACTCACTTCCCTGCGTTTGAAGAAAGTAGCTTAGGTTCCAGATACACCACGAACACACTGCTGCACTGTAATTGGCAAGGCCTCTGGGGGCATTTTTACTTCCTAAGAAAGAGATAGTGAGCATGTTTTTCTGAACCCCTCTTCACAACGCTGCTTGTCTTGCATTCATAGTGGTGTGGCAAAGCTGCAGCTTAGCCTTCTATATTATTATTTTTAAGTAAATTCTGAAATAATCTTGAAGGGTAACTCAAACTGAGTTGCATACTGGGAAGCTACTTATTAAAGGAAGTACTCTCAATGCTTTCACTGATGCCTAAAACAGCTGTACTCAGTGAACACTTGACACTGAAAATGATGAAGCACATTTAAAGGCAAAATTGAAATTACTACAAATCATTATGGGCATATGGTGGTGTCCTCCCAAACCATCCAACCAACTAGGATATACCTACTTTAGTAGATATATTTACAACCCATAAACTGGAAGTTGTTTCTGATCTGACATTTCAAACTGCAGCTAGTCAGGCAAAAGTCCACACATGCTCCTCTTGACTGAAGAGGAACAAACCTGACAGATTTGCCCCTGCACAACTTTACTGATTTGCAAAGAAAAGATGCTCAGGAAAAGTCTGAATGTATTTATAGCATGTATCCTTTAAGACAATGATTATCACTCTGACCCTTTTTTCCGATGAGCACAAGGGTAACATCAGGCTGAGCAATACCTGTTACAGGTAAGCAAGTCACAGGAGCAGAGGAAAATATTGCTAATAAGAGAACCTACCAAGTATTAAACATTAATTTTCACAGAAGGAATAAAGTGCATATTCACAGTTCCTTTTAGCTGTAAAAGAAAAAATTTACCTTTTTGGTTAAAATCTGATGCAAATTTTCCCCTTAAAAAAGTTCAGTTGACACTGTCACACAAAAATTGACACTTCAAGGTTATGAACAAACTAAGTTTAATCTAAACCTAGTTTACAATTGCATCAGATGAAGAACAGTTTCAGTCTTTCCAGTCAACAAATGCAGCAGAAGCTATGTCTGTGTCAGCAAGTAATTCAATACGATAGGCGTGAATCCACAGAACCGAACAGCTGATGAAACTTCTATACCTACAGTATTTACAGTCTGGAAATGTGAAGGCCCAGTTTTGTCTGAAGCTCCAGACATCCTCAACACATAGGTAGGTGGTTTCAAGCTGCCTGAAAGAAACCACTGCTATGGACTCAAGATACTATTCAGAGCTGGAGGGCACCTGGTACACACTCAGAGCCCAGGTCCCAGTTCTGAGTTCTCCAAAAGGAAGTGAACTCAAGAGCACCAAAATGGCTTTGACAGTCAAACCAGTCTGTGGAAAGTGGGGATAAGAGAGGGATTACCAGTCAGTGGAAAGTGGGGATAAGAAAGGGATTTCCAAACTGCACAAACTACACTGCTGCCATAGATGCAGCTGGAGCCATCCCCAAAGAGAACGTATCTCTCAGGATGCTCAGCCTCACACAATGCTTTTAACCCTGGCTGAGTCACCATTTACTAAGGAACTGCATTGCAGTGTTCCCAGTGGAACCAGATGGCAGAATTGTTATCAGCATGTAGAGCAGTAAGCAGCAGTAACCATGTAATCAAAATTACAATGATTTTAAAGTTTCATTCTACCCACAGTAGGAATTTTAAGACAGACATACAAAAAGGGGCTGCTCAGGAGAACCTGAAAGCAGAATTGCCACTCCTGTTGCAGATGTTCACAAACAACAGCTGCTTACTTGCAGAAGTTAAAAATTCCTTCATATAAAGGGGCACTAAGATGCATAAGATGTAATACACTTCAAAAACACGAGCATTTTACAAGTCCATTTTACAAGCCATAATGTCTATTACATCAAGATTGAACAATACAAAGCTTGTCTTTATATTTAAAAATAGAATATAAACAAATAGTAGTTCACATTAAGACAATTGCCACAGCAAAATTTCTCAGAGAAAGTGCTTTACCTACAGAAAATACCCTAAAGCCTACCAAGCAAGCTCTAAAATTCTCCAATTTAAAAGTGGTAGGGATAGAAACAACAACAAAAAAAGTGCAAGTGACACCCAAAACTTTACTAGAAATCAAGAACTCCAAATGTGCCATGTACCTCAGCTGACAGTCAGGTCAGCTTCATCCGGGGAGTCATTACCCCTAAATATGATACAGCACACCATTTTGAAAAAGTAACAGAATAGTTGATTTACTTACAAATGGCTTTATTGAAGCTATAACTTAATAAATTTGATGTTCAAGGTGTAAAGTTGTCTCACAGACTAAAAATTATCACAAGAAAAAACATAAGTAATACAGATCTACTTATGTTATCCAACTGGTAGAATTGAACCTGAAAGAAGCAATTATTTCAAGATAAGGAATTAAGACTATCACAGGACTGAATAAACAGAGAGGGAAATACAGTAATAGAGTACTTCACAGTAAAATACCTCTTTATTAGGAATATATTTAAAACTAGCTCTTTATTTCAGGTAAGAAAAATAGCATTCTGACTTTTAGTCAGCGCTGATTCTGGTCATATGCAACATTCTAAACAGCTAGAAAAGTTATTTGCACCGTTGTCGCCCATTAACAATTCTCCTAACTGTCCATTCACTGCCTTTTTTTACCTTGTTCTTAAATACACTGGAAGAAATCCTTCAAATAGGGTTTGTATTTAGATCTTAGTTAAGACTGACAGACTGACTTGACAGTGACTCAGCATTTGTTATTAGCTCACATGCAGCTTTTATGAGCTAATTTGAAAAGAACAACATGGTTCAGAAGCTGAACTACAAAGACAATTGAGAGGGCAACTATCCAGGAAGACTGTGGTAGAACAAATTCCACTCTTCTACTGTACAGTTTAGTACTGTAAAGTAGCAGCAGTTTCAATAACTTCTATACCTCTATATAAGAGAGCACTGAAGAACAGAATATTGGGGTATTGCTATTAAAAGTCAAACAGCAAACTACATCATATGTACATTTTTATACTCAGTACAAGTCTAGACTCTTGCTATGCTGTAACTTGACAGTTTAAGGTAATTCATTAGATCATGCTGTAAACAAAGACATAAAACCTTTGTGTAAGCTTTACTGGTTTAGGAGTGTGTATAAACATCTGCTTTCTAAAAAATAAACAGCTGTTTAATTTTCCATATGAGCATATAAGTAGGTAGCATATTGTAAAACAAGTTTTCATCCAATTAAAAATGAAATCTATGAATGTTATGGAAGCATTATACGGCATTTGTAACGAAGTCTGTGTTTCTAGATACCTGACATCCATTTTCAAAATGAGATATATCAGACAGGGAAAGTATTCTCCAGACAAATGTACTAATTTTTGGTCTTGGAATTTCTTCTATCCTCTGTAGCCAACATGAAGCCAAAATACACCTGTTTAAAGTAGATTTCCATATGCAGATGTTTTTCAAATGCAGATGGAAATGATAACGATATTACAATCCCTAAATACACAAGTTTCTGGCTGTTTTAAGCAGAATTTTAAAAATATTTAGAAACACCAAAAATACCAGGATATATCAGGAAGCAATCTGATACTCAAATAAATAGAAAATTTGCGTTTTAATGTCACATTGAATTTTAGTACATTTCAGTCCAAGAAAAAAATAAACAGTCATAGTAATGAGTACAGGATTATATATATTACAATATGCCTTGTTATAATACATTTGTAGCTTTATGATAAAAAAATCTGGAGGGCAGATGGAGTTTGAGCTCATTTGAGTAATTGTCAGAACAAAGCATTAAATGCATTTCTGGAGTAAGTACTTTTATTTCATTTCAAAACCTCAAAACAGCATTACACCTTGGCCTTTTCTTTAAAAAAAAAAAAATTAGCTACCATGGGGCTAGCTAAGTATGTCTTCTGACAGGTTTAAATGATATAGAAAATGCTTTTCCCAATTTTACATACAATGAAAGGACAGATGATTTCAAAACCAGCACCTATGGCTAACTCCATGTTGACCTTGACCTAGAAATGCATGTTACTCATCTCCACAAGGAATCCAGCAAATTTTGCAAGTTGTCCATTTCACATGAAAGCAAGAGGAAGGGTTATCATATGCAAAAATATTTTTTCCAACTGTTCTTAATGTGTAATTGAAAACTAAAGGCATGGTCTCTTCATTATAAAAAAATAAAGGTACAACGGAAACTCTAAAGGAAGATATTCAGCTATAGTGAAGTTGCAATCCTCTGAAAGGAAGGAAAAAGAAAAAAAGTCAATTAGCTAAGCTTTGTGCTCTAACCAAACTACTTACAGTGATTTTCAATGGCAAAAGCCCATGCTGACTGGGTGATTTGACAGTTCCAAATATTTTTTGTAATAATTTTTATTTGTATACGAGGACACTAAAATGATCCAGTCATGCAATGTTCACATTAAGCATTCTGCATCTCTTTTCCAATCTTATAGCTAAGGATCTTGTTCCAGTCAATCTTGGTGCGGGTAACTGGCAACTGTCGACGTAAGGCCTTGAAAGTAGTGTCCGACATAGTCTGATAGTTCTCACTGATAGCAGTCTGTCAAACACAAAGTCACACAAAACAAAGACACGTGAAAAACAGAACTAGGATGCCATATAAACATTCAGTGACTCAGGGGCCTGCTACCTCTTCAACAGGCTTAATAAAAACATGCTAAATTGAAATAATATTTAATGAAGGAAAGCTGCTAGATACAGATTGAGACTATGTGAAGAAAATTAGTGAGACATGTGATAAACCTGGCCATAGCCAAGGTGTTCCAGCAAACCACAGTGTGGTTAATCAGCAGCATGAATAAAATGCTGATCAGAGTTAGCGCATACATCATTAATTCCACACAGGAAAGTCTTCCACTGTTTTTTTTAGCTATGGGGATGCTAAAGTCAGTCCACAACATCACGTGAACTTGAATAGAATGCATACAGTAGATACTTCAAACATTTTTATTAAAGAGTATTTCTTTCAAACTGACAGAACACAGTGTCTGAAATTTACCTTATGTTCAAGGCCTGAATGAACATGTATCCACTTCGGCAGAGGGTATCCAGAACAGTTACACTTTTCCAATTTCGAAATGACTAACTGAAATAGGCAATGCCTATAGTCATACTTAGCAAAGCTGTCTAACAGAGTAGCCTCTGAACAGAATCTGTACAAAAATTCCACTTAGGGAATGCACTAATGCTTTAAGACACCAGAATTGCTGATACTTGATCATGCAAGGAACTTTTCCGCTCTCAAAAAATTACCTCTGTTGTAATGTGAAGCAGCCGAGCACAATCACCGGAAGGTATGGAAAGGCAAGACAGAGTTCTCAGCAGCACCTAATCTATTTATATGGAACTGCATTATCTTGCTAGTTACAAAATACTAGCTTTGGTTAAGTATATGGTAATGCTATAAATTTGAGTAAGAATACAGTATTTGTTTCCAACATACCTGATATTCATTTTCTGCAGCCTCTACAATTTTTATAAATTCCTTTGCTGTCTGGGCTTCATTCTAGGAAAAAAGCATTTGAATTAGGTCTGATATACAGTATAATTCTAGAACCGGTTGGATTATTTTTGGTTTTTCCTATAGTTATGAGTGATGTCAGACTCAATGAGAACACTTGACCGTTCAGTGGCTAAAGCAAACCTGAACATTCATCCAAAAGTCATATCCCATATGATGATGATGTTAGAAAAATAAAATCAAGCTGTAACAAGCATAAAGATTGCCATGAAGCTCATTAACATATTCTGATTAAGAACTCTATAGTATGATAAAAAGACATATGGACCAGATCAGCATTTGGAGATATGATAATGCCCACCAAAGTCTCTAAAAACATGCTAAGTACGGATAACAACATTATCAATGCTACATTTCCAGTACAAATTCAAGAAAACTTCAAGAACATCAGGTAATCCAGAAGTTATAGTAGAATATAACCATGAAACCAAAACAGATTTGTTCACCACTAAACATTCTGAATCTGGAGACTAAGCAGAGGAAAACACTAGGCTTTATATACCTGGTATTCTAGAACTATCCTCAAATACCTCCTGCAAAACTGAAGGAGAAAATTTCATCATGACTGATAAAGATGAGGTCAGAAAATAAACTGTTTAAGGATGCAAGTGGGTGGTTTTTTTTTTAATAAAATATGCCCCATCAGTCAATCTGGAGGCAAATTTGCTGAAGTGCTTAAAAGAAGTCTCCAGAAGGAAGTGAGGGTTCATGAATTTCCAAACTTCCAACTTAGCATTGGAGACATTCCTAAGTGTGCTTCTGAAGAAGCTGTTTAAAGTTAGGAGTGTTCTTGTCCCATGTAATCCCTCATTCCTGCAAAGGCAAAGACTTGGAGAAAACTCTGACAGCTTCAACCATAACTGATGCAAAGTTTCAGTGAAACTGCACCTAACAGCTGTGAAAGTACTCCTGGACACTGCAAGAGACATGAAGGAGAAGGCAGAGATAAAGTAGATGAACAAATGAAAAGGTTTCAACTTTTCAGTGAACTGAGGAAATACTTTCAAAGGCTCTGCCAATGAAAGGGAAAATTCAGAGGTATGTGGTCTTATTTGCCTCAGAGGAAAACAAGGGATAAGAAAATAACCTTCACCAAGATTATTCACAGCTCTAGCAACAAGAGAACTCTTCAGTTATTTATTTCTGTTGTGCCTGTTAATGGTTTTAAAATGGGTTCTCTGACAAACAACAAAAAAGAGGAGTCATTGAGGCTCCTTTTAATCTACCTACCATTTCTTCTGTATGAAATAAGAACTTGTACGGCCTCTGTCCTCTATGAAGCTCAAAGCCAAGGTTAAAAATGGGTAACCAGCAGCATACTTGCTTTTGTTGTAGCTAAGTTATGCAAAAGATGTTTTCCTACTTACCAGTCTGCTACTGCTTTACTGAATTGCAAAACAGGATTAAGTTTCTTCCCAATAGTAAGTGAAGCAAAAACTATTGAAAGGAAAACTGCATCCACATAACCCTTCCTGAAGCAACTATTATTTGAATGAAAGACTAAATAGATCCCTTTGCTCTGGGGGGTCAGAAGTAATTTTATATCTACAGCTCGAGAAGTGTTATCAGTAGGCACCACATTCCCCCATTTTGTACGGTGCTATTGCAAGTGAAAAACCAACAAGCCTTGCTTTATATTAACAAACAATGTTCTTTACTGATGAATTGAGCCATTGAGCCAAATTGGCTACTGCTAGTCGTTATCATTAAAATACTTGTACTGTTCACTTTTACAATTTCTCTTTGCCAGTTTAACCTCACTGTATTAAATTTTATTAAAAAACACTCCAACGGAAAATCTTGTTGTTTATAAACACAATTATAGACATATTATTTCAGAAGTAGTAGCTGTTCATGGTGGAACATTATCAATCCTTAAAAGATATATCTGGTAATATTTCCAAAAAATTTTTATTTCTATTGTTTGCTCCTCATTACTATAATAATCCATTTGGTAAGAAGTTGAAAAAAACCAATGCTTTAAATATAAAGTGTGTTACGATTCTCAAGTTGAAGTATCTCTGAAAGGGCTTTTTGTACAGAACAGCATGACACTGACCGCATCAGTTACAGACGCAGAAAATGAAGGGAGAATACCCACTACTGCTTCTCAACTGGTACCATTTGTTTACTATTTTTGCATACTGGTCTTCTTCAAGCAAGCAAAGGAGGCAGTCTCCTAGAGATTGTACTACTAAAGTCAGTTGCTTTAACTCAAACCTCCTTCACATTCAAAAATTAATTCTATACGTCACTTTGCAGACCAAAGTTTAAATAAAGAAGTGCAGGAAGACTGACAACAAGCTAATTAATGCTTTAAAATCAAAGTTAATGTAGCTTCTATAAGCCACATGCAAGCATATGTTAATACTTTTTTACTTTTTTTTAAACACTAGCTACATATTAGGTAGAAGTAGTAAATATTACATATAAAGTATTTGTAAATTTGAACATTAATTCCCATACATGTAGAAGAACAAACTACTCAAACCTCTGCGCTTTTTTAAGCTTGCTTCTAATTTTAAATTAAAAAGTCACTTTAATATACCCCCTAAGTCTTTAAAGGTCACTTACAGACACTGTTAGAGAATCTTGTATGTCTTTATGGCTCACCAGCTGAACATTACCATCTTCATAGTAGTGAACCTAGAGAAAATTAAACAAAGAACCTCATATTAAGTATTACAAATCAACAACATACAGGAAAATCAAAGTGCTGTGTTATTTTTCATAGTAAGAAACCTATACAAATCAAGCAAAACCACATCCAGAATGTTACAGAACAAAAGCAAGTAGGAAAACCAAAATAAGGTAGAATTCACTGTTTTTGAGGGGGAATACTGAAGAGGCTACTCTGGAAACATTTTTGTATTGATGTGCCTTAAGTACTATTTCAAGCAAAGAAGTTTAGGTTTTGACTAACATCATGAAGACAACACCTTATTTATGTGACCTTACTAGAAACACTTGAAATGAATAGACTAGACTATTCTAAATGGTGAAGATATATTTAAAATTAGAATAGTTTTGGGAAGGTTTCAGAATACTGTGAGGTTTTTCTGCTTCCCCAAACTGTTTTCTAGTGATAGTGCAACATTAAGCTTCCCTTTCTAGCTCTCCTCGGGTTTGATATTTTCCTCTATTAGATATGGCTCATAACAAAAGCTGGTATTTATCTAGACAAAACAGTTTCCAAGGTTAGACAGCAAAGCAGAATTAAATTATTTATTCTTGAAATGCTGTACCTACATAATAGCTTCCTTGATTATTTTGCAGGAGACCACTAAAACTCTACTCAAGCTAACTTTAGTACTTTTAAATTCAGTTGGGACAGATAAGAAAACATTTAGTTCCTAATACAACTGTTGGAAAACTTAAAAATCAGAAAGCATATATAAAACTACATGTGATCATTAACAATACTTGATATAGAAGCTGTGCAGGTCATTGACATCTAAGTAATCTTTGAAGATTTTTTTACAATTTTGATAAAGTCAAGATAGTCAACATAGCTGATGTTATGAGAAAATGAAACATTTGTGTGTCACCCTATTAGACAACATAGCATTATAATTTTGAGATTACTGCACAATAGTATAATTTCCTTCATGCATTATGATCATATGTGCAAAAGACGCTCAACTTTATAAATAACAGAAAAAACATGACACACAGTAAGACAGCTGTAATACCACACAAAGGAAAGGTTTCCTATATCAGTAAAACATAATTGCCTATGGTTCATCTTAACACGATGATTTTGCTTATTGTCAAACTTGTTTTGTAACAAAAGGTATCAACCTAACCACAAAAGAAGTTTCTTTTCAAATCAAACATTGCTGGGTAAAACCTCTGCCAGTCTTTTTCAATCCATTTTCTGAAACATGAGAAGTGCTTACTCAGTGCACAATTCTAAGAATTCCCAATGAAGCAGCAGAACCCAAAGAAATTTAAGTGTTCCCCCTTGTCCATCCTGAGTCACTGCAGAGAGCTCAAACCTCCCCTGTGCTCTGAGGCCAACACCAGCACAAATATCTTATCTGTGTCACTGGGTCATATTCTTGGCAAACACTCAGACCTAAAAGCTTAACAGAGATGAAGAGTCAAATCTAATTCTGGGATGTGTTGTATCTTAAACAACATATGAGAAGTAACTGTTCTGTACTATACCTCACTGCTGACATCCTTCTAGAATGCTAGGTCTGGGTGCAGAAGACTACAAGAAGGAGGATGTTTATGAACAGAACCTCTTGGAAAGGTTAACTAAGGAGGGATGAGAATAACAAATTATCTAAGAGATAGATTAGTAACCAATACACTTATCAGTTGTTTTCCATGCAGTTGGAGCATGTTAAATACCACAGGGACTTAGTTTAAGTAAAAGGCTCTGCTGTTGCTTTTCCCCTTAAATATAATTAAAGAAAATTACACAGAAGAGATTACGACAATTGAGAATCTCCTATATTATAATTTATTATTAGAATTAAGAAAAAAAAGGAAGAAATTGTGCAAATGATCTTAAAAATACTTAAGACACCTGAAGATAGCAGGTGATGCTGCAATTTCCCCAACTTATTAATAAAAGGTCTTATCAGAAACAGGGCAATAGTGTATTGCTGTCAGGGATTTTGCAAACAACACTGACATTTCAGTACTCTAAAATTTTACTAATGCTATAGAGACTTCCTTTTCTAGAAGAATACTGTGCTCCTTAAAAAAAAAAATTAAAGCTCTTTTGTTTCTTTTGAGAGGTGAAGACCATGCACTCCCACATACACTGAAGAAATTGTACACCATTTCTAAAAATTTAAAACTGAGTTCAAAATTATTGGTGAAACAAGTAGTTTCTACACAAGCAAAAAAGGAGAACTTTTCATCACTCTCTAGAACTTTAATGAATATAAATAATGACTTGATTAATTACGTGAAACAGTACTAAAAGACAAAATAATCTGGTGCCCAAATTGAAAAGCTGATTAGAACCTCAATAAATTCCTCATTCAGACTATTTTTTAGGCTGCTGCCCTAACCTTTCCAAGAATTAGGTGGACACCTGCTTCCTTGTTCTGGAAAACCTCTTAAGACATTTAACCAAAATGCATGCTGTGGAGAAAATGCCTGCTTTGCTGCAAGTTGGATTTAAGTGACAAAGTCTTGAGAAGCCCAGAAGTTACTTAAGGGGCTGCTTACCATGACTGTTGTGATGTGAAAACACAATAATGGCTGCTCACATTTTGACTATCATTCCAAATGTTAGAGAACTGGCACTAGCATGGGAAAGCAGATTCAGGGTCCCTTTGCTTGGGTGAGTCTGAACACAGCCACTACATCCTAAAATAACATCCTAGCCACAGACTAGAAAAACATTCCTTTGCACCTTCCTTCTGCAGTCATCACTGAGCAGTAAGGACAAGCAAAACTCATGGGGGCATAAAAACAGCAAGAAAAAGAAACCTGACTTTGTCTTGTAAAAAAAAAGTACTACACAGAAAGTCAGACTGCACTAAGTTTCCAGTCCTTGATCCCAGAACTGTTTCAATAAACTGCTGCAATTTATGTGTACACATTCCAGGGAACCAATCCAGGAAGTCAAGTCTCCCTGCCTACTGCATGACAGTCAGACTTCCTTTGGTCTCAGGACTTCTGCCTGCTTGGAATTCTTCCTTTCTTAATGCCTTAAAGCCAACAGGAAAGCGAAACTCTGAATGAAGAAGACAACAAATTCTAAAACTTCTGATGGTGGAATTGCTGAAACCAAAGGTTTCCACCTTTCTGAACAATGGGATAAGATGAAAAAAAAACCCATTATCAGTTAAAATGAAAAAAACAAAAAATTCTGCTCCAGAAAGGGCCTACCCTAAGGAGAGGCTTGTCTCACTTCAAGAATTCAAGAAACAGGAAATCAACGAGGAATATGCCTAGCTGAGGTGAATACACCTTGTCAAGTCCTCTGAATCATTACATTAAACACATATTTTATGTTTTTAAAGATTAGATAAATATGCAAATTAAGTCACTAACACTTAACTGAATGAGCATTGCTGCCTTTCTTATTGGGTCCCCATTTTCCCTTAACATATTTGATACACTGGCCTGAGTCTCCCTCAATAATGACTGGAGACTTTACGGCTCAGGACACAGTTTGAGATAAGCATACCTGAATTTTCAAGATGCCAGCCACTTGAGTGGTTGAAGGGGTGATTGTAAACTTCCATTCTGACCTCCAACGGCCATTCCTTAAAAAAACCAGTAAAACAGAAATTGAATGTCACCCGACTGGTTATGAAAAAAAATTCCAACATACAACTGATACTCAAAGGAAACCAGAGAATGAAATACACAGTGCAACTACACATGCAGGAAATCTTCCCCCAAAGATTCAGCCTCATAATCAATCAAGAACAGAACAGTTTCCCAAAACATTTAATCTCAGTTTTCGCTGTAGACCAAGGAGATTTATTATTAAGGATCTTTTAACAGTAGGACTTAACTTCTGAAAATACCTAAAGCCTCCAGTGCTCTTTCTCTGTTGTAGCATTAGGCACACACAGTCAGTATTTTGTTTCTAGGACCTGGATGACATGCTAGATCAGACAAAGTCACACTTCACCTCAGGCTATCAAAAACTTGAATGCAAAGAACATTAAAGTAGCAACACTTTCTGCTGTGTTTAGCTGTAACTAGGCCTTTCAGCTCTTCTAGCATTTCCCTTCCAGGACAACAGTTTCCTTCCAGTTTCCTTCCACAAATTCAGAATCCTTGGCAAAATGCTTAAAGGGTGCTCCAAACACCCAGGAAACAGTATGGGGAGAGTATGGTGTAGTTTCACCTGATTTCTTTCCTGTAACCTAGGCATTTTTTTATTAGCTACAAGGTTAGTGGATTACGTTAGTACTACAGAGCTGTATTAAGAATGCAGTGCATCTGTCCATAATTTGTCTTGTGTTTACACCTAAAGAAAAAAAAAGTTGATACTATGAGTTCCAATCCTGCTAATATTAGGTGTAGATTCCAGTGCATTCAACAAGGGGAGAGAAAGACATAAAATATTAAAATTAACTGCTACTAATGAATCTATATAATTACACATCTTAGATAGTAACAATGGTAACTCAACTATAAAGCCATTGGTTATTATTTCAGACAATATCCAAGTTATCACTGAACATATAGACTAAGACAATTCAGAAGTTGGCATTGCTAAGAAAACTGAAAGGGTTGCCCAACTCAGTGACATTAATACTAATAGTAGCCTTATAGACTGACCCACTGATTTTGAGAAACTTATGTGCTGGATTATACCTTAGGTACAATTCTAGTTTTTGAATGCCTGGGATTCAATGGCTAGCTAAAAGATTTGTTTGCTTCTCAGCCAATCTGTGGTCCCTTGAAGTTGTGATGACCACAGTGTCTCCACTCTGGGATATCTTTTTTGTCCTTAAGTTGCTATTAAAAAAAAAAAATCAAAAATTCAAGTTCAGAAGCATTTTTCTGCAGGAAACGCTCTCAGGTAAAAACAATACCATTTCCTTATTTAGCTTGGCTGACTTAGAATGGTTTGTAAGAGATTAACTTTCCTTTTCTTTCTTTAATAAGCCATCTATCCTACTATGTTGACAGTATTTCAAATAATCACAAAGTATTTTTCTCTGGCATATATTGGTTTGCTATCACACAACAAACTTACTCTCATAGTAGGCTGACAGACTTCTAAATGCCTAAAAAGCTGGAACACCTTGAGAATAAATATTGACTGTGGCTAGGGCTGGATATCCAGCCATATAGCTGGATAACTGAAGAATCTGGTTAACTTGGAATCCATTCCTCCATCTCTAAATCTCCCAAACCAATATGCATTTATTACAACTCACTAAGAACGAGATTTAGAGTCTGACAACCCATGAAAAACACTTAAAAACATGATCAATATTTACCCATAGATGCCCAACCATAACTTTAATAAAGAAAATTTCAAGAAAGATTTTCTCCATCTATAGAAGGCTGCTGTATATCTGTTCCTTTTCTTTAAAGACTAAAAAATAATTATTTGGAATATTACAATTCATTCATACATCCAAACTAAAAACAAAATCAGTATTATTTCAAGTTACTTTTAACATTTATGCAAAACATGCAGACTAACTAGTCAAGTTTAAGTCAATAGGAAAAAATATTTATTAGCTATGCAAATTCAATAAAAATCAGTGTACTGGGCAAATAATTCAGCTGATCCATACACATGCTGAAATTACTATGGATACGTAATATCCACCTTCAGAATCAAAACCCAGAGATTTCTGTACTTCCATTCATTACCTGTGGGATTACTAACATAAATTGCAAGCAGATGCAAAATAGCAAACCAAATAATAATGAAATACCTTTCTTCTGACAACTGCATATATAAGCTATCTTTAGGATATAACCTCCTTAACCCACTCCTGATATTGTGATATTTTATGTCAATTCTGGCCAGTTTCCTGTATGGAGCTATCCAAAGTTTACTCCAGACTGTGGAAAACATCATTCAACCAAGTCCAGAAAAAAAAAAAAGAAAGCTGCAGTTTGTAAGAGTTTATTTCATCCAAAATCACCTTTATCTGTCTAATCCCAAAATTAATCACTGAAGTCCCACTGTAAAGTGATTTTGGTTGCCTTCTTTCTCAGAAATTCATACTAGAAGGAACTGGTTTTATTCTGTCAGTCACAAAGGAAGCAAAACAAGCCAAGACAACTGTTTTAGGGAATACAGCCACGAGTATTGGTGTCAGTGTGATAAACAGGAAAACGGATCACATACGTCATATGTGCGATACGGAATTTTGCGAAGCTCTGCAAAGGAGATGCAGGCACACAGTCTGCCATTTTACTTACCACAAAGGAAGAGATTTCTGCAGTTTCGGCAGAAGAACTTGAGAGTGGGGTGGAGGGAGAAAAAAGGTCCCATACAAGATATGCATTCACCTTCTTCTCTGAACTAAGGATTATCACTGTAATGGCACTTATTCAGTTAGCTGTATTTTACTGTCTGTGGATCCATACAAAAACTTACCAAAAGTTTTTTGCTTGAAACTGATGGCTCTCTATGCATGCAATAATGGTTTGCTGTCCATCAATCGTTTTACCATACACCTTAATTAGGAAAAAAAAAAAAGAAAGAAGCAAAAAAAAAGAACAAAGTTTCAGTAGATCTTGCTCAAACTGCTTAGATATCTGGTCCTACTATTGTTACATGAACTGTAAAATTTCATTTTAGAACCATTACGGTTATACATAATATTCTGTACATGAAACATTATTTATTACAATGCAGAAAAATCTAAGACTAAAAAACCTGAAGGTCAATCATCTTAACTAAATTTTATATATTGTGCACTCATTTTTCTGCCACTACAGGAATTTTAAGCCTATAGCAGGGACTACTGAGACAATATATATATTACCAGCTGGGTTTCAAACACCAGTTATTCTACCAACTATATGATGATTTAAACCTGTACAGAATAGCAAAAAGGTGACTAAAAGGGTGGGTTTAGTCCTCTGTTCTGCTTTATCCCCCAAAATCAAATACTACTAAAAATTATCTCAGTAAACATCCAATCTGGTTTCCTTTACAGGAACTGGAACTCATCTGACTGCCTGGGAATCCCAATCAACCTGTTAACTTGGCAACTGACTTACTTTTTCCCCCCCTAGTTAATTTTTCTGTCACGTCAACATAAAGCACAGAACAGCCATCAATAGATCAGTTTGCTGAGATTTAAATAGTCATAGGGCTCATAACAGCAAGCAAATGCTATTTTAGTCCAGACTAAGAGGTTTTATTTTAAGAAGCTATCAGAACCACCAATTCTGGTGGTAAGAATACGGCATTTGGATATACAGGAGATATGATGGAGCAAAACCAGTTTGCTTTACTAAGACAGTTTTGTCAGTAAAGCAAGCCAAGGCAGACATTTTTGTCTTATGGAATTTTTCTCCCCTTCTAAGCAACCACCCAGATAGCCAGGATCAGCAGGATCAACCTGCAGTAGTTCACAAAAGGTCTAAGTGCTTTGAGAAATTTAAATTAAAATGCTTAAATACAGAAGTAACTCTTCACTATGCAGTAACCACCCACTAATAATCCAATAGCTGAAACATTAAATTTTTGAAGCTTTCCCTCACTTCTCATGAATCCCTGACAGGAATAAATTCTTTATAGTCAAAACTGCCTATCTTTCTGGTTTAGCTCCCTTTTAAAATTTGTATTTATGTATAGTGGTACAGTGGTTATGTAATTTAGCACTTACTGTGCAGACACCATTTGGATAGTGTTCCTTCACATATGCTTTCATTGCTGTTTCAACTGAATTTCTCCAGGACTCTATGGCATTTTCAACTTCATGGGGTCTAGGATCAGTAGCCTCCTTTCTTAAGTGATCAAATTTAAAAGAAATCTTGTTCTTGGGATCCAGAAATTTTCCATTTCCCAAATCACCATGTTCTGTTATCAAAACCTGTATTGTAAAATTTAAGTTAAAAAATTTGTATTTCATTTATATATATATTTATGTTACATAAAATTTATTTAGTCATAAAATTAGTTCATAACATTTGCTATTCAATAAAAATAAAAAAAAAAATACCATGCCAAATCTAATTATATCCTGCATTTAATGGGAGCTTAATCACATCCAAAGACTTACATTTTAAACAAAATATGCATACAGCAAGAGCGGAGAAGGTGAATATGACACACTGCCTCAGAAAAAAAAAAATCTTGAATCTTACCCCTCTTACTGCAGCAAACAATGCAAGATAGAAATTCATGTCTTCTACTACTAAAAATGGAGCAAATTGTTTTTACAGCTACAAAACACTGATTTCAGCCAACATCGCAGACTAAAATTTCAAGCTCTTTAGGTACCCCTAGGTGATTAACTTATGGGACTGGTACTGGTACTACTGAAGGGGCACAATCTCTATGTTTTGGTAGGGAAGATGCACTTCTTTCAATTTTCTTGCCAACAACTGTTCCAATACCAGAACATCTTTAACAGGTTAAGGAAGATTGCAAGTATTTAATTGTATTCATACCTGTTCGTCGTAACCGTCAATTTTTACAGGAGTAAACTGGTCCAAGTTGTACTGTGCAAACGCACTACAAGAGAAAAAAACCAACAAAAGCCTGCATCAGGCACAATCTTTTTACTTAGTAGCATTTAAGAGATCTAAACAATAGCTAATAATCTGGGCAATGATGCATTAAAAAATTATATCAATGCTTTACCTAGCATGCCAAAATTCTTGGAATCACTTTGGTTCACTCGGCGCTTGTATTACAGATTCCAACCAATCCTACACAAAAATTTACATTCAGAAGTATCCTGATATAGACAAACACATAAGCTTTACAGTAACCCATAGAAACTGGAAGAACAGATAAAGTTTAAATTCCACAGAGATCCAACCTACTAAGCCAGACATCTCCACTCTTACAGATGAAACTAATTTTGGCATGAAAGTACAGTAGGCATAATGTTCTGATATAGAAGTAGGGTCTAAGGAAGCAGTATCTTACAGATGTTCAAGTAACATCTACCGTGAAACAGAAAATGAAGTTGCTCTAATCATTAGACAAAATACAGATCTCTCCTCTGCCAAGAATTTAATCTTGATCAAAGATGACCAACACACACAATAGGGTTTTACTTGCCAAGCACACATCTTTTAAACGAACCGCTTACTGATTATGCAAGTCCTACTGAAAAAACATTTGTTTTTATGCAACTGAGTATGTGACATCTGGTACTTACTGGGCTGCTCCTTCCCTGAGAAGATTGTCATTATTAAGCAGCAACCGGACATCTGAAAGGAGGTATTTACAACACATAAGTACAGTTCGCTCAGAAACTTGTTTCAGTCACATAAAAAATGTCAACAGACTGTACAAAACAAAAAAACCAAACCACTCCATACCCACAGAGATTACTAGGTAGGAAATTTATTGCTTCATGTTTTTTAATTTTGACCGAACAAAATGAAAATAATAGTATAGAAATGGATCACTTCCAAGACAATCTGGTAAACAGATATAAGCTGCATTCTACAGGCTGTAGGAATCTGTCAATCTAGTTTTTAGAGAAGCTCTGAATGAGAACAGCACAGAATTCTACCAAGTTTCCTTTAAAATGTATATTACCAGCTCCCTCACACTATATTATTGTTACTGTATTCTGGTAACACTGATACAGTATGTATTGAACTTACTGTTTTTTAAGCCTTACCCTTTTTAGTCTCATTCCTTAATGACACTTACTAGGCAGAGGATTTTACATCACAAGGGCATTTCTTCTACCATGATACAAGAAACATATGAGTATAGAAAAAAGTCAATACTCTCCTCAGAATTACTTCATATTTACTGTGCAGCAAGTTTCTTATTTATGTATTTGCCTTTACTAGGCACTGTTTTAATAACAATTTAATTCACTGCTCATTAACTAACCTATCACTAGTCTCGCTGTACCATATTAAACCTCTTCTAAATATTCCTAAGGTATCATTCAAGTGAAAAGAACAAAAAAATCTGGAATATATTTAAGGTATTTTTTTCTTTAAAAAACAAACAAGCAAACCCTCCTGGAATAAACCAAACTACCCCACCCACACCGAAACACAATAGCCCAAAGGAAAAAAACACCCCCCATACTCAAAAAACCCCACATGAAACCAACCAAACAAACCCACAATTTACGGACTTGGAATCCAAAGCTTTCTCTCTCTTTTAAAAAAGGCAGCCTGAATCTCACGGAACACTGGTCAGGCATTTGTGAGCAAATGTTTGTTACGTGTTTTCAAACATACTGTACTATGTCATTGAGCAGGTAGTTGCAACTATGAATTAGCATAACAAAAGTTTATAAGCAGTACTACTCTAAGAAATAGTAATAATCTTCAGAAAGCTGAGTTAATAACCTGCTCACTTCAAAAATGAAGTACTAATTAATTTTAAATATTAATCAGCTGGCCACAGTTTAACTAAGAACAAGGTACTTGTAAAAGCACTGCATTCTTTAATAATCTTAAGCTCTCTCCAGTCTGACACCGACTACAGGTTTAGTACACTAAATTTACTTCTTTACTTAAATAGCTTCAGAACCATTTGTAAGCCACAACTATAAAGCATGCCTTTTTAAATGATATGTATGCCCAAATATCTTGATGACAGACAAACAAGAATTTTTTTAAAAAAATAACATCTTAGATAAAGTTCAGACAACAATAGTTGAAAGAAGCTTAAATCTCCTTTCAGTTTACCAACACACTCAGTAAAATGGAATGTGCCCAGAATTTAAAGGTTAGAAATGTTTGGAGAAGGTTAATATTCTTTCCACAACTGGCATTAGGCAGTAGTCTTTTGTGTGTTCAAGGTTAAGTATTTGTAATGATATTCCTTCTTTAAAAAAAGGACCATTTTAATTTCAGCTAGTTTAATTCTTGTTGAAAAATATAATTGTCTGTCAAAGATAAAAACAAGAGTATGTGTCTTCTACACAGAAACCCTTGTAACTGTTAATTCATGACTCATTGAAAACAGAGACAAAGCTCATTCTCACATCATAAAGGAAAGTAGTACTTTCCTTGTTTTGTATTTGAACTTCAAGCTGTCTTGTGACTGCAAAGCTTATCATGTCAAGCTACAAAACCAGCCCTTATAGCAAGGGAGCTGCTACAATATAAGCTACACGAAATTCAGGAGAATAATCAGCAATGCAATTTTGGCCTTAAATGAAAGGACAGAGCAGACAGATACTCACCATTGAACACCTCATTGAATTCCCCAGGAGGAGCATGAATTATGAATTTTGCTGCTATACGCACCTTAAATACAAAAACAAACATGGTTGTATATACTTGCATTCATTCCTATTCAAAGCAGTCATGCATTATGTAGTTTTAATAGCCAGACATGAAATTGTACAACTCCCACTGTTTCACATATTTGTTCACATTATTTTAACTACTTGGTCTTTATTAAAAACACAAAATATAAAGTTCCACCTCTTCAAACAGAACAGAGATTATATGTGATGGAAGCAGATGGAGAAATTTAGTCACTCATGTTTTCTATTACTGGTGAACAAGAAAAGATGGATTTAACAAATAAGATCAATAATATATTCACAATCTATTTAAACTTTCTGTCCACAGATGCCTGGGAATCAATACACAATCCAAGAGCCAAAAACCATGACGAAGATATAGTTGTTCTTCAAAGCTTCTCTTCTAATTTTACTACACATCATATGGTTCTATACTTTCCAAAAGGTTCACAGTTAAGACAGTAACTGACAGATTAAAAACACTACATAGACACTAAAGCATGTAATTTCACCTGCATCTACCTAAGGTCTCTTAGTACCACAGCAGCAGCAGATAGAGCTGAAAAAACCCTTGAGATCTTAATTAGTAATTAATGGCCTTCAGCCACAACTTCTTGCAGAGAAAACACAGCATAAGCCAGTATTTCCACTAAAAGTATGCAAACCTGCACTGGCTTTCTCTCTCCTTCTGCTTGCACAAGCCCTGGTACAACAGCACAGTGAGCAAAATCAGGAAAGTCATTGCTCTTTTTTTTCAGACCAGGTCCCTGAACCACTTCACTGCAGAGCTACAGACACATGTGCCTAACTAAATATTGGTTCCCCAACTTAACCTCGCTGAAGTTCCTATCCTTTACAGTTATCCAAGTTCAGCAGACACTTACAGCTCTCTTGCATCCTCGATATGATGTTGCTATTCAAATACAGGATACTACCTGAACCGGAGTTCCCCTTTCCAACACCTCCATCATGTTTCTATGGAATAAACAGCTGGGAGATTCAGTGTCTGGGAGCACTGTTTGAAATTAAGGTGTTTGAGAAGCACACACTCCATTAACAAATATCTAAAAATAACCAAAGAATGCTTTACATCTACACATTTCTTTGTATTGGAAACTACAAAAGAACTGTCTGAGCATGCTAGAGCTCTTAACTGACAAGAAAACAGCTTTTACAACTGAGGGTAGCAATACAGCCAGTGTTTGGGCCCCTGGTTCTCGACAGGGCTCAAATTTTAGACCAAGGTCTCCAGGAGAGGTAGTTCAAGTTAAAGGGTCCTGGGAGAGCTCTTAGCTGCCTCATTAAGAGTGTCCAGCCCTCATGAGATCCCATGTGACCAGCCCAGGCAGCTTTCAGATCACTAACAGCACATGGACATTCAGACCTGGATAATGGAAATGGAAAAGTTGTCAGTTCCCAACTTTCTAACCTAAATGTTGCATTTTGGATTGCAGGCAGCCTTTGTCTGCTACCTCAAATGCCTACCATCAGATCTTGTCTTTCCATGTAAACATGAATTCGCATTATACAGACATAGATGCCACAGAGTTCACTCTTCTCAAAACAGGCACAGAGAGGCAAGAGCACCTTCTTCTATGGCTGCTTATTAAAGCAACTTGGATTGTCTCCTTTGAATTAAAAGAATGTAAAGTCATCTGCATTACCAACATCATCCGAACCACCAATCTGCACACTCCTCTATCTCTCCTGCTGAAGCCAAGGCACCGTACTCAGCTCAGTGCTCAAGCCAAAGA
The DNA here is from genome assembly GCA_013397865.1 of Struthidea cinerea. Taxonomy (NCBI): domain Eukaryota; kingdom Metazoa; phylum Chordata; class Aves; order Passeriformes; family Corcoracidae; genus Struthidea; species Struthidea cinerea. The sequence continues at coordinate 1,609,723 of VZTI01001298.1, read as the reverse complement.
AATATAAAGAATGTGAAATAAAGCTAACCTACAGTATTATTAAAGCACACATGAAGAAGAAGGGCAAGACAGGCTCCAAGGTTCTATCACCGGCACATTTTATCAAATGGCCAACCGTGCTGGTTTTGGCTGGGGCAGAACTAATTTTCTTAACACTGGCTGGTAGGAGACTATGTTTTGGATTTGTGCTGAACAGTGTGTTGATAATAGCTGTTTTTGTTGTTGCTGAGCAGGGCTTACACAGAGCCAAGGCCTTTTCTGCTTTTCATACTGACACACTGGCAAGGAAGTTGGGGGTGCATGGGAGGTTGGGAAGAGACACAGCCGGGACAGGCGACCCCAACAGACCAAGGGATATTCCAGACCATATCAAGTCTGTCATATCAAGTGGGGGGAAGAAGGAGGGGTGGGGGGGAGATTTTGGAGTGATGGTGTTTGACCTCCCAAGTCATCATTACATGTGATGGGGCTCTGCTCTCCTGGAGATGGCTGAACATGGGAAGCAGTAAATTAATTCCCTGTTCAGCTTTGCTTGCATGCACACCTTTTGCTTTCCTTATTAAACTGTTTTTATCTCAACCCATGAGTTTTCCCACTTTTACTCTTCCGATTCTCTCCCCGATCCCATTGGTGGGGCAGTGACTGAGTGTCTGCATGGGGCTTGGTGGCTGCCTGGGGTTAAACCATGACACCAATTAATAGGCTCAGGGATCAGGCCTGAAGAGCAAGTATTTAGTAGTGTGATTTCAGCATGACTATCACCAGGCTGACTCCAGCTCAAGACGAAGTAACACCATTTCTTGATTCCTTGACTTCAGGTGAACTGGACTGCTTACCCCTGCCAAGGCCAGGTTAGCTCTGGGCAAGCAGAGAAACAAGACTTAGAGACATTTGGAGTTGTGATATAACAGGTCCATCAGTTTTGGATTGGCAACAGCTATAAAAGCAAAATTAAGCAAAACATGGGTATCCAAACTGCACTCTGAATGATCACATGCTTTAAACTGGTAACATCTGCAAGGTGAGACATTAGGTCTATACTAAAACTGGACTACTACCTCATTTTCAGCTGTTTTGGTAATGTAAATCTGGTTTTGCTTGGTTTTTTCCACTATCAGTAAAAACTATTCTTATCGTCAGATTAGCTACACTGTAAGTAATATTCCTTCAAAAGCATTCAGTAGTAACAGATGTCCTCAGGACAGACCAACCTAGACATTACTTTTTACAAACATTTTACTAGTAAATTCAATTTCTCACTGATAGTTTTTTAGTGTGAAAATTCATCATAGATGACACTTTTTATAGAACAGATAAACACAATCCTGCAAATTTGCAATTAATATCTCAGCAAGTATAAAGTATATTCGTGCTTACAAAAGCAAAAAACCTAACATGTTTTCAGAAGTTGAGAGCTTGTCAGCTAAGACACTCTCTGTATTTTGCTAACCTGCCTTTGTGAAGCCAATTTAAAAGTAATCCACTTTCCTTCAGCAGTTAAACTGAATTAACTTCTCTGTGATGAGTATCTGATAAAGCTGTTATTTCCCCAATTCACACATACAGGAAGACCATATAAAAGAATTAAATCCAGTAGTCTTACTTAACACATTAGAACTGAAAAGCACTTACAGATTTATTGCCACTGAATTTTTCCAGAAATAAATGCTCTAAACGAGGCTTCTGTTTTTCAAACCCAGACTGATATTGAAGGATAAATGAATACACTTCCATGAGCCTCTACGAGATGAAGATCTCCCCCCCCCTTTTGGCAGCAGAAAGCCTCTGGCTCAGCTATCACTTGGGGAAGCACAATTACAACAAAGGGATAGTCCATATAAAATATGATGTTTATGGGCAACTACAAAAAGATAAATTAAAAATGCACATAACTTATAATACAAAATGACAGACAAAAAGCTAAACTGCACTTTAGTCAAACTGAGATAGGAAGTTGTATCTGCTGAAAACAGTTTTAAGAAAACAAATCAATCAGGTGCATTACAGTTGCAACCAAGGCTGATTATCCGACACACTGAGACTTTTAAAAATTGATTTGAGCAAGCCAAAACAGAAATATCATAATATCTTAAAAATCTAAATGTCAAAACCTTTTTCCATTCACGAGAACGGCACCTTTACCCACAAGAAACTTATATATGTATCAGCAAGTAACAAAAAACTGTTACAGTTGAGTCTTCCTTTAGAAAACTCAAAGACCTAAAATACCTGAAGTTTCTCCCTTTACTTCTGTAGTTACTCCCAAAACACTACCTAAAGTTTAAGACAGCGTTTTATTGACGTAGATTTGATTTGCAGACAGTTTTGAGCTTCAAGTCTTCAGAGTGGCAAGAAACTATAAACTTTAGACTTCACTAATCCAGAAGATCTGATGACCAGTGGTTTACAAAAAACCAGCTTTTACCACAAGCCTATGTAAGGAACCACGCATTTACTGTATTAAATTTCTTGACCACAAAAAAACCCCATCTAAATATGTTTTTATGAATCATGTCTTTGTGCTGGTTTGAGCATTAATTTGGACAAATCATACAGAAGCTGAGAGCAAGTTTAAAAAAAAGTACAAAAAAAGACTTCTGAAACACTGAGAATGGAAGCATTCCTCACTGCAGCCACTCTCTTTATCCAGTTTTCACATTTACACCACTCTCAGTCTTTTTTAAATGGAAGTCTGGTCTCAGTAGGTAAGAGCTAGCAAGATTTACTTTCACGCTTCAAGCGAAGCCAAATGCTACCCATCACATCAGTTAAAAGTTTAACAAACCTACAAACTTTTTGATTTTGTAAAGTAAAGGTAAAAAATCCAGTAAGTAAGGTAAAAATCCAGACAATGAAGCCTAGCAAAAGAGAAAAGGACAGGTTTGTTGCATGTGATGAACAAGGTTATTAGGCATTATGCCCAATTCTTCATCCTGCTAGAGATTAAAACAATTGGTCTATCAACAAATGCCTACACTCAGTCACAACAATATTTGCAGTTTTCAGAATACAAGCAAAGAGCAATGTAGTAATGTACAGAATGGTGACAATCATGCTAAATCTCTCTTTTTTTCCATACTTCTGCCTTTATTTCACAATTTAATTTTTCTCAACGAACGATACCTGTCAGGTACATAGAGAAATCCTACTTTTCTATCTTTTCTAGCCTAAGGCATTCTGAAGTTTATTTTATTTTTAAAAAGTTATAGATAGCAGCTTCAAATGCCCCCAGATCACTCTTCCTGTTCCTGGCACATGAGAAGTGACACTGGTTGGAGAAGCCCGACCTTGTGTGCTGTATGTGCCTATATATGGTCAGGAATACGTGCTCCCACTGCAGAGCTCCGCAGTGCCGCTGTCAGCTCGGCCAAGGCAGCTCGCTCCTTGGACTCTGCTAAGGTGCATCTAACAATAACAGAGCCATTACTACTTTCCCTCTTTAATTTTTCTTCTCCCCGTTTTAACTGAACTGAAACACAGTAGCTAGGCACCCTGAGAGCTCACTCCTTCAATAAACATCCATGCTGCACAGAAAACCATGCTGATAAGCAAGATGCTGTGTAGCCACATACTCACCCTGACTCTTTCCTACACATCACTTATTTCAAATTCAGAAATTCAGCTGTGAACTCTTTGCAGCAAGGAGGCCCACCCTTCCTCTACACTCATAACAGGTTAAAGTTCACTGCTCCACAGCAATAAAAATGAAATAGTCAAGTAGATACTAAAAGCCATTTTTACCTAATGCAAGAAATTGCATTATAATTGGGGGGGTGGGGGGGAAGGGGAAGAGGGAGGGCGTTCAAAAGATTCCCGTAATATTTCCACTCAAAGACAACTTTGTTTCTAATCACAGGGGAATAAAAAGAGCTTCCCGAAGTTACTTTTATCCGTGTTACAGCAGGCTCAACGCATTGCATATCATGCATTTACATTCTGGATTCCTGAAGGTACCCTTGCTATCTTATAACACACAATAAATCTCCCACTCACAGAAACCTGTGTTTGGCAAAAAAAGATGATGAGATATCACATCAGGAAGAGAGCTCCAGGAACAGTACAGTCTAGAGAGCTCTGTTCTCAGACTCATGCCCTCTGATGTAGCTCTTGTTGAAAACCTGTCTGCAGGCAACTAAACAAATGGCTTTGTCTTGACCCACTTAACTCTGTTTACAGGTAGCTACAGGGTTTGCTCACAATTAGTTCATAGTCGCATAAATATTATCACAGACTGATTTAAATGAGGGAATTTTCAATTCTCTCAAGCTCTGTACGTCACACTTAACAAGGGATACTGCTTGTACTCACTGGAGTGATACTGGACATAAGACTTACCTAGTTTTATTTAGTTCTGAGTTTGATTCAAACTTGTGGTTTGAGTTCAGCTTGAGCTATGCTATTATTTTTCAATATGCAGCTCTGTTGCTCCTTAGAAAGCAAAACTGCTCCGACATCTACCACTCAAAATAAATTTTGCATTGACATGCATAACACATCAAGGAGCACAGTCTAAAGTTCAAATATTTGCAAGATACAATGCTTGATGCTCTGTCCAAACATCAACATAGTTTTTGAGTTTTTAAACCCTTCAGTGTTTAAAGAAAATGTAACTGGCTTCTCCGTTGGATAGCTAGACATTTGGTAGCACTGGCTCCAATTGCTCATTAAATCTTTAGGTTAGATACTTCCCAGGATGTTACACCAGTGTTTTTACAAACTCCTTTGTATCATCAGGGCTCATCTATTTCTGTATTTAGACAAGCAAATTGATCTAGCTAAAGAATAGCTTTAGAAGGTGGCAAGAAGATAGCAATCAATTTAGCTAAAAAAGAGCTTTAAATAATTATATTGCTTCTTGCTGCTGGCAGTTTAGTGAGGCAAAAAAGCCTTCAAACAGCTGGACAAGCACCGAGAACAAACATGAGAGAAAGGGATTACCCCATGTCAGCAGCAAACTGCCTTCGCATTATCTCATGAAACCTCACTACACCCACGGGTATAACTCCTAACAGTGAAGCAGCATCCCCAAACATGCATCATCTCACATGAACATGGAACAGAGGCAGTGACTCCAGCAGAGAAGGAATGAATATAAAAGTAGTGCTACAGCTGCTTTCCTACCAAGCTCAACCGAAAATGCACTGTAGTATTCAATTCACTTCTGCTTCTAGAAGAGCTAAGGAAGAAAACCCTGTAAAAATGTGGTTCTGTGGCACAGGAAAGGAGGGGCACATTCCATGCCTATGGTTTTGACTGAACAGACATTTCCTTAATAGTAATGCCTAAAGCTGCGTTGCATCTGGAGAACATGTGTTTTCCTCAATTATTTTTAATACACAAGTATTTAATAGTATGTAGCAGAACCAGCACTTAATAGTGGTGCAAAACCTTACACAACATGTGGTAATTTAGCTGCATTCTTTCTACCTGACGACCTGACTTGAATAATGAGTTTTATTTTCACAAAAATAACTACTTTGAAAGGTGGTGGATGCTTCACTGTAGGGCCTTTCAGCAGCAGAGTATCTAAATATCATAAAAGTCTCCTTCTTAAAATCACTTTACACACCACAGCATATTAAGAAGGATTAAAGAAACCCAAACTCAAAACAAGACTCCTGAAAGTCATTGTATCAGGCACAGATAGCAAAAAGGAATATGAAAGCAATAGATGCTACCTGGGTAATACACAAGACTAACCTTAAAAAAAAAATTAGGGAAGATAAATCTCCCCCATGTAATTTTGCAGTTACTTTCATTACTCCTGACTATATAAAATTGTAAACCTTTTATTATAGATATTTATATACAGCGATTTATGTATATATTGTATAATGTATATATTTATATACAACTATTTATAGTTACATATAAAATATATACAATAGCAGCCAAGCAATTGCATACTTAGCTCATGGATCAGATAGACAACAGATAAGCAGCATGAAAAAATTAATTCCTTGCAAAGTCATTCACTGAAAACTGAAAAAGTAGTAAAATTTTACATTTAATGAAAAACAAAAACATTAACTTTTATTTGAGAAGTAAATAGTATAAGAAACGGCTAACTAAGACTTCACAAAGAAAGAAACCAACAGTATCATCTCCCACATAAAAACCCACGACGTCCTGTTACAGGGACATCAACACACATGGTGCTCAGTTGCAGCAATGAGGCCTCTCTTTCTCAGCAGTCTTTACAAAGTGGTATCCACTGTAAGCTAAAAAGCACTTGGTTCATATTTGCAAAGTATTCTTCTACTACAAACCCAAGTTTTTAAAGTGATTCTTCCTCTTGCCCCAAGATCATTTGTTATAATGAGATACTCCAAGGACATCAAGTCACCATTCAATAGCACTGGGGAGAGAAAAGGAACATACCAGAGCTTGCTCTATGAAAAATGATGGAATAAGGTACCACCTTAACTGTTATGTCTCCCCCTCCCAATTCCAGTGTCTTACAATTCTCTCTCAAAGTTACCAATTCAAAGTTTTAATGCCTTCTGTCAAGTTAAGAAAGTATTTGAAGTATTTTACATTTCAGAAGCTTTTTACTCATGGATTAAAAAAGTAATTGCCATATGCTCAAAAACCTGCTTTCATTTCTCAAAGAGCACTTCCAACTCCTTTACACTCCACTTTCAGAACCTGCAAGTGAATAGTATGCAGGGTTGCCTGTCAAAAATACATGGGTTTGCTAAATAATGCAGCTAAAACCCTCCTGCTATTCACTTTTTTACTGCCAAAATTGAAACCAACCAAAAATAGAATTTCACAGCAGAACTGTAGGTCGAAGACTGTATTGGTAGGCAATAGAACCATAGCTATTATATCATAAATGAATGTCTCCAGTTTCATCACTGTATTTGCCAATAACTTGTTCTATTACTCTATTTTTGCTTCAATTTGTTTCCTGTATCTACTTAAACTATGAGGTTTCCTAGGTAGCAAGCTTCTGCAAGAAGCTTTGAGAGTACAAAGGCAGCAAGAGGGGGGCTTTTGATGGTCCTGAGGTGCCACTGCATTATAAATACTCCCTAACATGGCAGAAGTCATAACCCCCAAAGGATACCTGATTTCTTCAAACTAGCACTAAGGAAATAATAAATCACAGATCTTTTATTTATAATAACAGGTTTCATTTGTATTCACCTTCAAGCTTCAAGTAATTACTTTTAACTTGTCAAAAAGGCAAACAATTTGCTTTGCACAGTAACTTACTATGGAGGTACACAGTGAAAGACAAGCAGCATTGAACACAAGTTGCAACGATTATGTATTAGGAAAAGTTTCTGACCATGGGCTTAGACAAACATTGCAACACCTCACCCAGCAAGCCAGTACAGTCTCTGTCCTTGGAGATACCCAAAACTCAAAGTGCAAGTCCCTAAGCAACTTTATCTAAGCTGGTCTATTTTGACTAAGCAGCATTAGAGTTACCTTCAGAATTTTCTTCCAGCCACTATGACTGTAGAAATAAAGCAAGTTATTATTTGCAGTTACACATACAGTATATGATCACTTCTTCAGACAGTCTTTAACACTTTCCCAAGAAAGTGATTCAAGTATCTATTCCATCCTTCAATCTCAATGGGATTGATGCATTTTTAATAATAATAATAAAAGATACCTAACTCAAGACAACACACTATCTTCACACACATTTTCATGTATATCCTGAGATGGACATGAAAATCTTAAATCTTGGAAGGCCTCCAATATTCAGAATTATACATCAGTCTGAAAAGCACTCCTAACTTCCTCATTCTCTTTAAAGAATTTCATCAAAATGTTATCAAAGGGCACTTGCAAGACTTTAAGTTTACTTTACAGATTACAGTGCAATTATACCCAGAAAAGGTTATTCAAATGCAGCTTCTACTCATCTACAGACAGTCTCCAAGTCTCACTTGACACAATTCTGAAAGTCAGAATTCTAAATCCTTTCAAAATGAACGATGTAGAGCACAGGAATTGCTTTAACACATGTAAATTAGAAAAGTAACATTTTTTCTGTCAAAAATTCTGCTAATGCTTCCAAAGCAGTTTCAAGAAAAAGGTTTATATTTGCATTGAGAAAAGTACCTGAGCCTCCCACATTGGTGGGCTTGTACATGTAAGTGAAATCTGCTGTCAATGTATTACATTTTAAAGACAATGTTACAGGTGAGAGATGCATTTTATTGGCATAGACTTTTCATTCCAAAGCAGTGACTTAAGAAATGGGTTTTCCTTAACCTGAGAAAACTATACTGCAGAGTTCAGTTTAACTTTATTAGGTAAATTAGGTGTCAACATCTACAAATCTACGAAGTTACAAAGTTACCCAGCGTAGCAGGAAATACCTGGAAGCCATCCAGGCTCACTTTCACAAATGGGACTACTTCCTCATCATAACAGAGGTTTTATCCTAATCACACTGTTAAACCCCATCTTCCTGAAAAAGTGAAACTACTGATATGTAAGCTTATTGAAAGAGGTGTAGTTCCTTTTTTAAAAAAATATGTTTGACAATTACCATATTTATTTTGTTAAGCATTTTAAGGAATGCAAGAGATAACTTAGTATTGAAAAATTTCATGTGTTACCCTTTCCTCCCTGAAGGCATCCTGATTTTCTTAGGCTTTCTCTCAAGTCATACACAGCTATTTAACTCCTGTGCTTTGTAGATTCACATTAAAAGCAACAAAAGAAAACCCCAACCAAACCTACGCTGAACACATACCTTCAAGTCACCAAAAATGGACTGGAGAACACTAGTTTTATGATTTAAATAGTTTTAGTGTTGTTTTTCATTTGTGCCATTGTTTGTAAATGAGTATTTACATTAGCAAATGCCATTTTTACAGTAAAATCAGTACCTTTCATCAATCATGGCCTATATTCATGTAGATAAATTGTACCTTTAATATTCCCACTAAAATGCTTATTAAAATATTTTTATATATGTTTATGAGTTTGTTGTAGCTACAGGTAAGAAAACAATTTTGAGATAAACTGGAATAAAATTGAACCAGCAAAAATGGTTACTAGAGTTTAACAAAACTGCTTCAAATACCCTGGATACATAAACAGGTTTTGCATTGAAAACTTGTTAAGTGATGATGCATTATCTGTAAGAAGGGCGCAGAAGTGATGACTTTGTTGCTTGAGAGTTCAGGCCTTCAAGATTTACACCTCTCACACCCCATTTTTGAATAAACAAACTGAAAAAATAAACAAACAAACTTAGGTTATTCAACATACCTAAAAGCTCCTGGACTTTCAGTGACCTATGTGAATAATGCAACTACAAAACACTGTGGGGATCACAAAAGCAGTCTTTAGCACTGAAAAATCACTGCTGCTGGATGCTAAAACCAGTAACTTTCACTGGCAATGGTTCAACTTCAGATCTTTGCATCTACACAAATCTTACACACCTTATTTGCTACAAATAGTCCTCAGATTTTTTTTAAAAAGCTTGTTCAAATTTATTGTCACACTATCATCATTGCAAGAAAACATGGCTTCAAAAATCTCTGCAAAAATGTGAATCTAAGGAACAAGATTGAGTTCAAACCATTTATGCAATCTTGAACATTGAAATAATGCTCTTTTTGGCTCTTCTCCTTCCTTGGTTTGAAAGACTCTTTACCTGAACTGTAACAATCTGGTTTGCCATTATTCCAATTATGCCCCTTTCTATATTCTCAATTATGCTAAATACTGCAAGTATTAAACTTGAATTATGCCACAGCTAAACACAGTCATCTTAAATCTAGTAATAGTAAGGTATATGGAACTGCTTACTGCTGTTGCAACACTTAAGTCTTTTGACTAAACATGAAGTAAGATATGAATCAAAAACCTTTCTGAACTTGTCCTATCATTACATCACTTGATCTCCTGCTTATTTGTGCTCATACATTGTTATTAGAAGTCTGAGACAAAAAAAAATCTGTTATTTGGTTCACCTTCTTTCCTCCTTGAATTTCAGGAGTTTCAGGGTTCTAGTTATGTCTCTACTGAAATTATCTACAAAACTACATCACCACCACCATCTGCATCAGCCCTCAAAACTATCAGTTCCGTATCATGGGAGGAAAGTATATAAAGGAACAATGAGATTTGTTTCTCATGAAAATCAATGTCTGCCTCTTCGCATCTACTCCTGCATTTATTTATAGTCACAACTGGATGAGTGAGAAGGGTGTGCTTGTCAAATGCTGTCCAGCTGATTTCTTTTTAAGCTCAGTAAAACTGAATACTCGAAATAAGATTTTTATTGTACGACAGCACAACTCAATGCATCAGAAATAAAATCTTCAGGTATCACAAAATCTACATGCACATTGCCTGCTTTTCCATGAGTTTGCAGTATTATCCGTCTTTGCTTTCTTAGCCAATACAGTATACTCTGAGGCTTGGAAAATTTTACTCATACAGGACAATCAATTTTATATGGGACTGATAGAGAAATCAATTTAAATTTACAGTGGATGAGTGCTCATTCTATTAACTTATACTAAGGCAGGAAGAGTCTCTATGAGTCTCTGCACTCCTTTTTGGAGGAAAAAAAAGCCCTGAAATTAGTGGGTGGAAGAAAATTCAGAATTTAACTCCATCAGCCACCAAAGCACAGGCAGTGCTTCCATGCGCATACAGAGACAAGATAAAACTATCATTTTGTCTTTTATTATTTGACAAGACAAGAAGCAATGGGCACAAAATGAAACACAGGAGGTGCCATCTGGGCACAAGGAAACACTTTTTTACTGCAAGGGTGACCAAGCACTGCCACAGGTTGTCCAAGGAGATTGTGGAGTCTGCACCCCTAGGGATTTCCAAAAGCCATCTGCACATAGTCCTGGGCAGCCTGCTCTAGATGACTCTACAAAATGATGCCCAAGGATCCCTTCCAATCTTAACCATCCAGTTAAGTATTTTCAGCATACACTCTGGAACAACGTACTTGATTAGTGTTACTTGTATTTTCTATACAGGGCTAGAGAAAACAACTATCACTTGCACTTCTGAATCACATTACTACTTGTACCAACAGAGAGGTGGCATTGAAACGTGAATTAAATAGAGGAGGGCACAGTCTTCAAACCTCTTGGGAAGAAGACAGCAAGATCCTGGTGCTATGCACCCCCAGGCATATCAGTGCATCTCTAGTTATAAAACATGGTCAAACAGAAAATCTGCCTTTCTGTAACCACTTAGATATTTTAGACATCCTTCTAACTTCAAATAAGTTTGAAACATCATGTATTGATGCCTTCCACATTTGAGTCATCTCACAACTTCTACAGACACGAAAATATAAAATTTTAAATTGTAAAGTGAGGAAGAGGATGCATTACATAAAGGCACGAGCAGTGCACCAGCACCATGTACAAGGAACACCACACCCTAGCTTGGAAACAGGCAGCTGCCATGAAGCTGGATCCCACAGAGGGTGACAAGGAGCAGTGATAACTGAGGTCTCAGAAAACACCCTGCTCCTTTTGAGACTTTTGTGGAAAAATCTGCCCTAAACTTGAGTTTCCAACTGCCACAAAAAGAGTACATGTATATCTCGCTAACACAGTCCCTCTGCTCCTTGACCTCACACTTCCCCAATTACTGCCTCCTAGCAGGAAGCAAAACAGCCTTCCTCAGCCTTCCCCACAGCTCCTTCCTCTCGTAAATCACATGTATCCCATCTCCTCCCGGAGCCTGCGGGGGTGCCTGGGGACGGCAGGCCGGGTGCCTCGGAGCAGCCGGCTGGCACGGGCACGGCGCCTGGGGAACGGGAAGTGGAGGTGGGGGAAGGGAAAGCCCTTCCGCGTCTCTTCTGCCTCTCCCTGCCGTCCCCGCGCCCCGCACGCCGGGCGGGGGCGGCCGCGGGGACCGGCACAGCGGCTGCCGCCCCCGCCGGGCCC